>JAVQJZ010037867.1:0-10287 GCA_036025355.1 Leiopotherapon unicolor | reverse complement strand
AAACTGTATGTTTGCATGAAGTCCAGGATTCAGTCTGAGAGGCTAACTTAAGCTTCAGCAGCCACGGTACAGAGCTGTAAATGATTTCATCAGGGTTTGCCAGTCAGACATCAAAACATTTAGTTCGACTGTCAGCCATGTCTTCCAACAGTTTATCAGTTCTGCCAGTATCATAGTGTAATGTCTTGTAATATACTACTCAACATTTGCTCATTTGCTCACGTTTACTGCATAAGACTACAATTTCTTAGAGGCTAAAAAATCCAATGGACCACATTATTTCATCTTTAAGTAACGTAGCAAGATAAGACTGTGACTGTGCTTCTGCAGACTTATCTTGTTCTACACCACGCAGACGACAAACACAGTGCAGGTTTCAGTTTAATTTGAAGGTGAATCGTAATTTAAACAGAAAATAAATACTATTCTCTAACGATTCAGCCTTATGCTGTTCTACAAAGACAAAGTGCAGTTACTACAGAACAGAACACCTAAAAAATGTACATATTGCACCACATTTTCACTGTAGGCTCATAGAAGCTGCAATATCTGCCAACAATCTACCCTCAGGTTTTTTATCTCCTGAACTTCAGTTTGATTACTAGTTACAGTCCACAGCTTGTCCAAGACTTTATCTGTCTGAGTACTGTTCTTTTTTTTTTTTTTTAACTGGCAGATCTGAAACTCCTCCGATCATTTTCATCTCAGGTCTGCATGATGTACAAAGTGTAAGTGCCCCGCTATGGTCTCATCCTGTTTGCCTCTCACCACGTCTCCATGTCAGTGTTGCTGCGGTCAAAATATTACAGTGATATGGTGAACTTAAGAATGAGGATAAATCTCATAACAGCACAGTAGTTTACATCCAGCTGTGTCTGAGGCCAAGTTTGTTCTCGCTGAGAAGAAAAATCTCTCAGACATACATAAACACAGACACTTAGGGCAAGAAGAGTTTATATCACACACACACACACACACACTGCAGTTCCCCTTTACCGGCTATAAAACTCTCGGGGTCAATGTGAGGTCACCTGGGCTGGATCACCGACCTCTTGATGAGTGTGTATCCTGAGCCGACCTTGGCTCTGTCCCCATGCTGGTTTTGTCTCTCCCTGCTCAACACCGCCCTGGGCCTAGTCCTATCTGTCTGGAATGGCAATGAGCCCAGCTATTTTTCGAGCCTTGTTATGCCTTTGCAGGCGGACCTATGGACCCCTGCTCTGATTCGTACGGGGGCCGGACATTATTCTGCGCCGAAAGAGCCAGATACCTCAGATGGGATGAAAGCTCTTTTATCTACTGTAAAAGGGGGCGAGGAAGTCGGAGCTTTAAAACAGCATTAGTGAGCGAGAGAAGAGCGAGCGAAAGTGTGTTTTTACAGCGGCTGCTCCAGTGCAAGCAGGGCCAAGTGTTGATTAAACACACCAGAAATACAGTGGGAATAAGAGACAGAGCAGATAAGAGCCCGCCAAATATAACACACACACACACACACGCACAAGGACATCAGCATAGCAGACAATATCTACCTCTGCAGCACTAACAGCGTTTTCATGCCAAGGAATTTCAAATTATATCTATTTAACTTGCGGAGCTACAGAAAGCCTTTGTCGAGGCAACAAAGTCGAACAAGAATGCATTCAGGAACAACAGGCAAGGCTGAATATTCACCGCTACCTTTAACCCTGCAAGGACACTGTATTGTCTGTAAATGTGGAAGCGCTTTTATACAAAAAATAAATAAAATAAAACATTTGACGATAAAGTCAAAAGTACGCAACAATAAGGCAGGGAATGCACAGAAACATGTGGTGTCACCGGCTGAGTGCCGACGGAGGGCAGATGAGGCATCAGCCTTCACAGCTTTACCCAGAATTATTTTGTATTTTCTGGAGCTTTGAATGAACTTCTCAAAGAACCAGGATCCAACATCACCCGGGCCGTGTTAACACGTGTGCCTTCCACAAGGGCATTTCTAACAATGCCTGCCTGTGTTGTGTTGATAAACACCCGTCCGCACGCCCTTAAAATATAACATGTGAGAGCATCAGCGCTGACGCCCTGAGCCGCATTCCCAGAAATGGCAAAGCATTCCACGCAAGTCACCCGGGGTCAGCGTGTGCTCTGTGTCTCTGCGGCCCTGTGGTGAATGGGGAATTTGGCAGGGCTCGGCTGGGCTGGTGAATCGGAGAGACAAGCCTGTGTTACAGAAAGCTGAATGGGTGAAATATGGCACCAAAGGGTGATGGGGTGAATTTTCCATATGGCTGTTTGTGCCTGATACGCAGCGCGGCATCCTGCCATCTCAACTCCACATCAACACGTCAGAAGTGATTAGGTTAGACAACTGTTAGAGGAAATGACGCAGGCTGGAGGAGATGTTTACCATCGTATGGTGGAGCAGACAAGAAGAGTTAGGGGGGAGAGACAAAATCAAATAAAGTGAATCAGTGATGAGCTGCTCTTGAGCAAGGCACTGAGCCTCGGTAAACACAATGGTAACAGTCACAGAGGATCCTGTGCTCAGTTAATGAAAGTGAAAAATAATGCATTAGTTATTACATTAGTTATAAGGAGATCACATACAATAGCCTAAATGTGTGTGATACCTTAAAGAGGTGGTTGGTTTGGTTTGATTAAGATGTTTGAGGAAACTTGCAGTTTTTTCCAGTTTCACCGTCAGACACTGATGAATGCCTCAGAACAGACCTTTTATGTATTTGGTGTAGTCTCAAGTTATGTCAGACAACTACTGTAATACTTTTATTCCGATGGGGAGCTAAACCTATAATAATATATGATAATGCATGGTTAGATTTTATATAAATAATGCAAATCTGCAAACTGATGAATATGAAAAATTGCAGCGGAATACAAAGTGAACTATTTTCCTCTAAAGGAGATTAAGGAAAAGTAGTTAGCAGTATAAAATGGAAATGTCAAAACTGCATTTTAACTTCCACTGGAGAAAGAACTATTTACAACCACAAGAAACAGAGAAAAGACTAATTACTGTTTCCTTCAGTTGATCTTTAAAAAGTGAGCTGAGCTTTCCAATTAACCCATCCTTGTACGAGCATGTAAGACTTTATCATAGCAATCCATTTCTCTCGTTCTGTCTGTCTGTCCAAGTGTTAATGAAGTGATAATTCAGTATTAGACCACATGAGCAGGTGTGAAGGTGAAATTTCCAAAGTAGATGAGATGTTCATCATCCCACACTGACTCTTGCTTTCAGAAGTTACACATCAGGAATAAGATCATCAGCAGTGCATTGTAGCCATTGAGTTGGAGCAATTAGCCAAGCAGCACGAAGCGTCGTCAGAGCAGTAGGCAAAGGCTCGTGGTATAAGACGCTCAACCGCAGCAGTTAACTCAAGAAGTTGGAAACTGAAGTCTTTTCATTACCAGGAAGGAACCTTATCCTGACAAAACTGACTTGATGAATGACTTCTTGGTGAGTGTCAGGTTATCTATCAGGACCACTGGTAAGAGAGCTGCAGCCTGGAGGAAGGAGGAGGGTGATCCTGATAGTCAGATCCACACAGGCTATTAAGACTGATTTACCGTTGATGCCAGCAGTCATCAATGACGGCAGATTAATTTGGTTTGATTAAACGTAGACGTTAACCGTCTTAATATCACATATTTGGATTGGTGAAAGTTAATTAACTCCCACAGTACTTTCCTGTTCTAGTTCAAATGCAGACTGCAGCTCTATGCAAATACATTGATTTCAAATTTGACACAGTCAGCACTGCAGGTACACCACCATGCACCACACCTCCGGGACTGTTATCATCAATGCCAGTTGTCAAGATTTGCATCCACTCCTACACGTGACAGCTCTGAGGTGAGAGTGTGTGGAAGGAGTGGGAGCACCATGCTCAGCTGATTTTGGCAGATAAAGAGTCAAAAAGATGGAAGAAAAGTAGAAGAGATAGCTGGACTTGCCAGTGAGTTTTGGGATCTGTCAGATTCTGAAGTGACGCATAAAAACATTCAATCGCACACTGAATGTGTGAATGCAAGATAGCTGGTACAACTGGCCGTTTAAGGGCGAGTAAACAAGGTCTGGTGAATTTCACAAGGCGAGCTGAAAAGTCATTTTGATGTTCGGCATTAAACTGTTACTGCCGTTTTGTTTATCCTCTTTCATGTGTTCAGGCAACTGCTCCAGTAGTAGTCGTACTGAGAATATTGGTACATTTCATCACAGCTCAATGACATATATTTCATAATTTGTTTTGGCTCATAATAGTTGACATAGTCTAGAAACACGTGATACTGTAAGAGTTACTTCAGTTCAGATTTCAAAGAAGATGCATTTCTACAGCAGGAACTAGAGCTCTAACTCTGAAAAGTATCGACACAGTGGTGTTTTGGGACGTATTTGTACTCTCATTCTCTCAGTGAATAACACACACAGAGGCAGAAATAGATTACAAACTATCCAAACAAGGAGAATGAGAACCAGAAACTGTCTCTTAATCCCAGCAACACATTGCGATGAAAAGCACAGATAACGGTACCAGGGCAAATAAAAGATTAATGTAATAAGTCAGACTCGCTTAGGCCATCGTAAACAGAGGACCACTGCTGTACAAACAGGCTGAGGTAATTCTGTGTGTGTGTGTGTCATGGCCTGACAGGCAGAGGGGCCATGCAGCACCAAAGCTGCCCTCACCATCTGGCCTTGGCAAAATGAACAGTGTTCCTCCATAGTCTAGCTCCCTCTCTCTCTCTCTCCCTCTCTCGCTACCTCGATCATTCGCCAGGGGATTTGATACTCATCCACCCAGAGAGATTAAGCGTTTCCATATTCCAGTCATTTTCCCCGGGTTGTTTTGCTTTCTAAAAACAGTGTTTGTATGCCAACATGTTCGCCCGATGGGAAGGTGGGGATAGAGAGAGGATGGGAAATGACATCAAAATAACGGTTAAAATATGGAGTGTAGTGCTGAAACCACACGATGAAGGTGAAAAAGTAGACAAACTGTGGGTCATGTTGGTATAATGAGCGTAAAGGTGAATAAATAGAGTAAGTGTACACATTCACAGCTCCACGGGATACCTGCAGGGGACCTTAGGGTGTTAAGAGTGTGTGTGTGTGTGTGTGTGTTTTCGTGTGTGTGTGTTTTGTGCCTCAGGGTCTGAGGGTAGAATGAGAGTTCACAAGTTCAGGGACTTCCAGCACTGTGGAATAAATGTGAAAACATACATTTCTATCAATGTACCTGCGAGGACCTGCCACTGACTCCATACTCGCTCCTAATCCTGTAACCTTGATTTAAAAAATAAAAACTAAATCCCTCACTCCAAATCCAAGCCACAACCCTTAAAGAAATTAATTTTAGCATAACCACATTAAGGGATTTTCCTCATGTCTGTGTGCTTATGAGGACATTTCAGAGAAAACAAACACACACACAAGACTCCAAATCACTTGACAGAAGTGTAAACCCACAGCGCTGTAAGAGGCTTTACCAGAAAAGATCACACTTTCATGTCCTCCTCTGCCGCTTTTATCTGTTTGCTGGTTTGTTCCTTATGTCAAATTCAGAGAAACTGATGAGAGGATTAAAGAGTGCAAAGTGAGGCCAAATGAGCTTTTGGTCAATCTCACTGGACTGAGTCCAGATCAGTGGACACATCTGTATGTCCTCTTTTTGTGAACTCTGACTTATAAAGGCCACGCCACAGAAAAACATCTGCGTGATATGAAACCATAACAGCAGACGATGCGCACTCATAAAAACAGTGCACTCTGCTCAGCAGTCCCCCGTGACAGCCAGGTTAGCGTTCACTCACATATTCCCCCACGTGCTAAATAATTCAGGGAGGACAACAAGACTCACCCCATCTCAGGTCTTAACCCCCTGCCGTGCCTCGTCCCTCACTCACACACACACACACACCTACACACACTCACAAAATGAACTGTATTCACGCTTTCCAGCAAAGGAGAACAAACCCATCCAAGGACACATAACACTACTAAATATTCCATTGTGTGGAACTGCATGTTTTCCTTTATTCAAAAGAAAGAGAGTGCTCATTACTGAAAAGCATAATGATGATGAAAACCAGATCGGGAGGCATAAGGGAAAAGACATAATTACATCAAAGGGCTCAAAAACAGAACATTTCAAACACACACAAAAACACACACACACAATGAACAACAGAAGTGTTCAGTCCTTCAGTGTTTGTTTTTCGACACCCTTTAGAGCTGAACCCTCGCCAGTTAATTTTTTATTCAGCCGCAGAGTGATTTTCCGTGTTTCTGGACACCTTTTCGGGAGAAATGGGATTCATATGAAATGTCACCTGCTCCATTTACTGATTACCTGCTAAAAACTGTAATCAATAATTCCATCTAGTCTAGAGATTGTTTGCTCATTAGAAATATCACCTGATTAGTTCCAGTTAATTACTGCCATTCATCCACGGCCTATATACACTGTTAGTCTGGTTCAGGGTCACCTCAAAGAGGTGGGAGCATCTTCCAGAGGTTATCTGTCTGTTGCAGGGCTTAAATGCTATAAACTGATTTTTTTTTTATTTTATGGTTTTTGGCCACTTGGAGGCAGCGTAAACAAGCACTAAACACAACACTGACATATTATCAGCTTTGAAGTTGATATGACAAACATGTTAGAGAAGAGTTTCTGGTTTTCACAACCAGCAGCCATGGAGATTCCTGTACTTTATCTGGAGTTGGCCATTTGAGGAGCACAAGTTCACTCTTTTTAGCTCTGCTTTGGTCTCCGGCAGAGGAAAACATCTGTCTCTTTAGCTGTGCTCCACTTTTTTAACTGGCTAGCCACTAATGTTGTCTATCTGGTGTTTTGTACTTAGCAGGTAAATTGCTGTTTATCATAGTTTTATCATTTAAAAACAACTCTGTGGTGCTCTAGAGATCACTGTGAGAATAAACCGGAACAGTTCATTTCGGGACCTGAGTTGAAACAGTAAAAACCTGGACAGAGAGCATGTGTCTCTCCACACAGTCACAACAGTTAAAGTGATAAAAATAATGTTACTGACAGTAACATTTGGTGATTTTAACCTGCTAAAAGCATCTTGAAAACCATGCAAACATATCGCATTTAGTTGTGTGGCGTTTTCCTGATGGTGCTCCCAAAAACAGGCCACACCACCATAGAGCTACCATCATTATCCAGCCATTGTTTTTCATCATCAGATCAGCTACATTAAATAATGATTTGGCTAAAACTAAGGAAAAAAAATAATTGAACGCTGCCATTTTGGGCACGTTAACATTTACTGGCAAAAGATGTAAGAAACTCTGTTCAGACTGAGGCTAATTAACAACAGGGAGCCACATCACTTCGAGTGCAGGAAAGTCCTTCCTGCAGCTGCATATAGGTATCAAACAAAGCCAGAGTGCAAAAAGAACATTTATGTGTAAAGGTTGCTGACCTCATACATTTGATTTCTGGGATTTTTACATTTGCTGCATCCTTGCTTATGTGTCACTTACTTCAAATTACCATTAAACTGTCACCTTTCTCAAAAGTGAAAACTGGCTACATGGTATCTGGAGTTCTACCAGATTCCATTTAACATGTTTTATCTTAGTATCCTCACTGGGAATGAGACCCAAAGCTCCCACTGCTTTCTGTACACAGGTGGCCGGTCCAAGTAGTCTCAGTTGTGTCCTTGCATGTCTCTCACAAACACATACACACACATAGTTTTACACCCGGGCTGTCTCAGCCCACACCAGATGACCAACTGTTTGGCTGCCTCTTGCCGGCCAGCCTGTGGTTCAGAGATCACAACACGGCTTCCAGACATTTACATGACTCACCGTTCACTGCAGTCACGTGCATGTGCAAGTGCACACAGAGTGCGTCCGCACACACAGAGTGCGTCCGCACACACACAGAATGTGTCCGCACACACACAGCCACGCTCACACACAGTCGCACTCACACACACATCATGTTTGTAGACATGAAATCAGTCTATGCTTGCTGAAGTCGGAAAGATATAGAGAAAAACGGACAGAACCTAAATGAAAGACAGAAAAATGGGAGATGATGAAAGGAGTGAAGGTTGAGTCTGGGTCTGACTGCCCTCAGAGAGTTTTTCTCTTACCCTATCTCCTTTTCTCAACTTTCCATTCCTCTCTAATGGTCAGCACTGAAGGACCTTTCCAGTGTGACAGAAGTCTTTTGCTCATATTTGGCATGACTTCACATTACTTTAAATGAGCTCCCTCTCCTTTTATCACATATAAAAAGAGCACACTCTGTAAATATCAAGACCTGCCCTCATAAAAACAAAGTCAAATTAACAGTCATTTCATAAAATGTAGCTTTAATTTCCATTTCCTTTTATGGATCACAGCTGCCAGAAGTGTTCTGCCTTCAGTTTGCCTGTTGGCTGGACGAGGTTTTGATTCACGGATGTAATCAAAGTGAATATGAGGTATTGGTAGAAAGATTTCCTTCGGCAAAAAAGAAAGCAGAAAGTGAACACGCAGTGAACCTGAAACTTCAGCAGAAACCAGATGCTAGTCTCATTTCAGCTCTGAATGCTTCAAAATGTCTATATCAACAGGAGACTGCCTGGAAAGGCCGTCAGAACGCAGAATGAAGGGATGAAAAAACAGTGTTAATTTTATGATGCGGCTCTGCAGTGTAAATATCTGGTTTCTGATTCACACGTTGTTGTTACTGACTTAACAGGAAGAGGCAGAGAGGCATGAAATGATTAGTGATTGATACAGTGAGGTACCACGAAACTGCACAAAAAGAATAAACATTAAATATATGAAAACGAGTCGGATTGCATCAGTGTGTGTCTTTGTGGAGTGCATTTGACTTGACTATCACTGAGACAAACATCTGAATGCTCTGTTTCCATCATAATATTTCACCGTGGCAATGTTGGAACTAGCTCAACGTCTATCTCAGCGCACCTGTGTTCTTTAATAACTAACACCCATATAAAGCCCCGAGAGCAGTGTTTTAAATTACAGTTATTTAGGTATTTCATCATTACCCCAGTTTGACAATAAAAGATTCTTCTCCCTCTTGTCAGTATGTTGCTGGTATGCTGAAACATAGCAGAAACACCCCGTCACTATGATCACAAATATCACACTTCTCTCAACAAATTATGGAAAAATTCATTCAAATTCATCTGTCTCCACTGTCCCCAAGAGTATGACTGTCAACTTTGTTGGTTTCTGTCAAATTTCTCCAGCAGGCAGCCATACAAAAGACTTCATTTCACTAATAAATACCACACAATAGAGATGTTGCACTGGTTTAAATAGAAGCACACAAAAAAATAGAAAAGAACGAAATTTGTGCAGCGGATAAAAAAGGAGCAGAGGAAACAGACAGAGGACTGGAAAAAAAGACTGAAGGCACACACACACACATCCTGACACACACAAGTCCGAGGACTAGCAGTGAAGTTAAATTGAGGCTGATTGTATTCTCGGTGTAGACTTGTCTTTGTCCCTAAGCTCTGTCTAAATATTGAAGCAGATCGTGGTGAAAAGAGTCGGCTATCCAGAGGATTCAACCCAATCTGCATATTCATCACAATTAATTAGGATTCCTCTCTCTGCCATCATTTTTTATCTTTCCTGCTTTATTTCTCGAGAGGCAACTACAAGACAATGCTGGGGTGGTGATCAGAATCAGTTATTAGGGGGTGGAAGGGGGTGGAGGGGCGGTAGCGAATGCGCATGCACACACACCTTCCCTCCACATTTCAGACTGGAGGATGATGCTGTCTGCATCAGATATGATGAGTGCTTCACAGGCGACGTTCATCTCTCTGTTGATACAAACTTACAGTGCTTTCTCTCACTTTGTCTTTTCCCTCCTTTGTCTGGGCCGTCTGCGCGTTGCCCCTCCGTCAAAGTGACTGAGAGCGGCTATTGTCTAGCGAAGCATACAAACGAAGTGCCGCTCAACAGCCTTCTCGCAAGGCTAACTCTTTTAATTGCTGAAAGAAAAGGAGAAGAGATGGCGGGAGGCCTCGGGGTAGAGAAAGTAAAGAAAGCTAAGTTTGATGAAATCGTGTGCTGTAGGCGCTAAAAGGAGCACATTCAACCCATGCAAGCGCTGGAGCAGTGAGTGTAAAAATCCTTATCCAGGTCTCTGATACTGCTACACTTGATACAGGTGTTCAGCTTAATCATCAATGCACAGATTAACCATCAGTAGCATGAAATGCAGTTTAGCTCCTAAACAGAAAGAAGCAAAGAGTAGCATGATGAAAATGAATCACCAACAT
>JAVQJZ010037854.1:0-11145 GCA_036025355.1 Leiopotherapon unicolor | reverse complement strand
TATAAAGCCAGAGCTTGGAGATTTCACGCCTTTGTGTATTTGAAGTTTTTCTCATAAAAGAAGTCTCGTGTGTGTTTTGAAAAATATGCTAACAGCATTATTAATCCCAATAATGCTCTCTGTGTTCACATCGCACTGTGACAGATTTCACCCCTGTAAAACATCTACTTTACCTCTAAATGACATGGCAGATTTAAGTAAAATCCTACTGCATTGGCTATGTGAGTTGAGGTATTTTCGGCTAATCAAACATGAGATTTATGGTCCTTAATAGTGCTGTACATTGCCAATTTAGGAGAATAATATGTCCCAGTTGCTGTCTAATTTTGCTTGGCAACAGGCGCACTCCTGTGGAATCGCCCGGGGCAGTGTGAGTTGTCTCTGCATAGCTCGGTGTTCCATGCTCAGTGGTTGTTTGAAGGTATTTCATCACATTGTTGCCTTGATTCAGCTCTGTGGGGATTTGTTAGTTGCACTCATGTGGGAAGTGCATCCAGTACATTGTTAAGCTAGGGCTGATAATGAAGATCAGCCAGCCAGAGTCCCCTGAGCTACGCGGAGAGAGATAGTCTAGTGAGACGCGCGGCACAGACATAGTCGAGCAGGACGAGCACACACAGCAGTACACACAGACGCAGAGGAATCATCAGCACAAAGCATACAACGCTGAACCGTGCTGTAGTGTATTAGAGTAAAAACACAATACAGTAGCACATGCGGTACGTGAGATTATTATCAAGCATGTTATCCTCTGTTGTTCTTAGCAAACATTATTTCAAGTTTGTAAAATTGGCGTTATTATATTCAAACATCAGTTGAGTAATATTGCAATCACTTTAATGTTGTTGCCTTTTTGTTAGAATTGACATCGACAATGCAGGGCCCCACTAAGCACAGACGCTCTTTCTGTGGAAAGTTATTTGATTCTCAGCATGGTACTAGAACTCGTTGTTTCCTGCTCTCCCAGAGCAACATTGAACGCTCAAATTGACACAATCTTTGTCTCCCTCTGTACTGTAGGTTATGTTTCATCTTACTCTATTTGTTTGTGCCACAAAAAGAGTATTTTCTTTTTGGGCATTTTGGTTTAATCTATAATAGACAGCAATTTTTTTTTCTGAAATAGGTCAGTGTAATCACAACAGTGAGGGATGGACAGTCACTGTAAAAGGGAAATCAATAGAGCTATCTATTTGTCGTAAACCAGGCCAGCATGATTTTTCTCCATTTTTCCTCTGCTGCCATACTTTTTCCTCTCCAACACAGTGTGGCAGGTCCTCATTTTTCAAGAGGAGCATTATGTCTGCCATTTTGTAAAATTGCAAATGGCCTTTCTACATGCACTTTCTTTGCATACTTTCCGTGGTTAAGAACGCTTCTTTTTATCACCTCCCGGGGGCCCGGGATGTTTTATAAGGAGGATACTGGTGAGGGGAACCGTAGGGGTGCACGGCGGCTTTTTGTGGGGGTGCTCTGCTTTTGTTGGCTCTTAATCTGGTTCTTCTCTTGATGCCGGCTCTTTCAGAGAATTTGAGCCGGAGCGAAGAGAGGCCTCGTCAGCTTTTCCTCACCCTTTCTCTTTTGTGTCTCGCCTGAAACTGAAAGGCCCTGTCTTGAAGTGTTGTCAGACCAGAAAACAAGAGTAAGTGACATGTGACAAGGACACAATGCTTGGATGGGCCAGCCAAAGTAAGTGGCCCCATCTGCTGCGGGCGATTTCTCTTCTGCCGGCTGTCTGCCACCTCAGGTGAGAGGGGCCAGGGGGCGAGGGCTGCGCCGAGATGGCGGCGTCTGCCCGGCCAAGCAGTTGGCATGGCCGGGAGGGCACGGCCGGCATCGCGCTCGCTGCGGCACACAGTCGGCCGGCCTTTGCACAAGCGCAGGTTATCCATCACTCATCAGGTTTCCGATGCCTCATCACTTTCCCATGGTGTACACACATGCAGCACAGGACAAGTGTCAGCATGTAATGAAAGGTTTGATTCATGGAGGGCGACAGAAGCGGAGGTCATGGAGCTCCTCCAGATATGATCCTGACAGATGCTGATGGGGAAGCTTTAAGATGGGGGACATAATTAAATGTCCTTGTGCCATCGTCAAGCTCCTCAGTCGCAGCTATATACATAGACTGTCGTCCCGGGCTCACAGCTTATCTGTCTGACCAGCGTGTATCTGATATTAATGGTCTTCACTTCACGATGAAGTGCACCCAGAGACAAATTATACTAAACAGAAGCAGAGCAGGGGGAGGGGAGAAAAATCTATTGTCAGAAATATTCCATTATGAATTTTTTGGGATATGAAAATTCTGATGCAATATCACGCATGAATAAAGGCGGGTAAAATTAACATATATAATTGAATTCCTGAATTATTCAGAAGAATGTTGTTGAATAAACCATGCAATGAGTACGATGTCCCCTGTAATAAAAATCTTTTGAAATATCTTGTACGGGCCATTTCAAGATCAATAATAATCGCCACAGTGCATCAAAGAAAAAAAATATGCTGGGACAAAACCCAACAAACTAGACTGTTTGCATACCGAGCATCAAATGTTTATTGAAACTCAATTAGATAAATTTGAAGCGAGGATCACATCTTTCAGACAAATAATGTCATTCTGTTTAGAAACTGAGGCATGAAAAAAAAAAGTTACATCCACAGAGAAGAAAGAAGAAGTGCTCACAAAAGCTTTCGGTGATATTATACATTGACATTTGTGCTGATCGCATTGTGCACATTTTGTTGAATCTGCTTTATTAGAGAAATGCTGTTTTTTTTTTTTCTCCCCCCGTTGCTATTAATTTGTGTTTCTGTGGGTGTGCAGCGCAAGAACAGAGGGATGTGGTTAACCCATTGTGAAGTTAGCCGTCATCATTAAGATTCTACAGATAACAGGCATGCGGATTTCTACTGCTCAGCATTATAGGATCCCAGACATCAAAGGCAGGTTTTCGTTCTACTGTGTCTGCGGCAGGGAGAAAAAAATCAGGAAAGGAGCTATGGTGTCAGGAAAATCAGGCAGATTGGGACCGGAGAGGACAGCGTGTATATGTACCTGCGCGAGTCAGGTGACACAATGCTCTATAATGTGTTTGCTGCCACCGAGGGTCCCTCCTGAATAGTTAGCTCCTTGCTAAATTGGCGTCCTCCCTGATTAAGTGGCACAGTCCTTAATAACACCATGGCTGACTGCGGGTTGGTTCACTTTAAAGATCAAGTTCATTTCTCACCATGGTCATTAAAGTACAGGCCCACGTAATTCAAATCAATTCACTTATGTCTTTTGTTTGTTTTTTTCCCCCCTCTCCTGCAACAATGTCCGCTCATACTTCGACACAGCCTCCTTTTATATCTAATCAATCTAAAGGTGCTGTCAGTAATATGTTTCTTTTACAAATCATGTAATACTATTCCCATTTCTATTCCACAAATATTACAATGAAGTTACCCCTTAATTCAGATTACTTTCTCTGTCAGCGTGGTGCCATTATACTTTTGCCATTACATCAGAGTGAGCTCTTCTACAGTGAGAGTATTGAATGTACGAGAGAGAAATATGCTGTTCTCCAGTATTGTGCTGGATTACAGAATCAAGGTCGACTCACAAGACACAGAGCAGCATTATCCCTTAATCCTGTGTTTTGGTTTCAAATAGCCTTTTTACACCTAATCTTCACAAGTAAAATGACAAACATGAATACTGAGGTAGGTATTTAAATGTGCATTACCTGCAATGTTAAGGTCAAAGGCTTATGCTGACTTAAAGTGGCTCTGTATTTTGTGAAAGAAAAGACGATCATGTGTTTGCCACTTATTTTTGTTGCGGCTGTATTACAGAAGACGAGGGAGTCTTGTGTTGAAATTCCCTCAGGCGGTTTCAGATGGATAAGTCTGGGAACTTTTCATCCAAACTATGAATCATTTCTTGTTTGTTTTCTCACTTTTTTTTTTTATACTCTGCAATATCACGCTGTAACATTTTGAATGAAGATACAATTTCCCCGCTCTCTTTAACCTCTCGCCAAGTTTCATTTGGCCTGCTGTACTTGGGCACTGGGAGGATAAGCTTCACTGAGTCAACAGATATAGTGAGCACACCAGTCACAGCATCGAGGCAGCGTCTCCCCTTGACCAGGCTGGTCTCGCTGTGTCCGTCAGGCTCAGCTGTGGCAGAGCTGGAGGAAACTTAAAGGTGCTGTGAAAGACTAAAAGTGGGCCAGCCGCTGCTGCCTCCTGTTGACCTACCTTGTTCAGAGGGTCCAGGTACAGACTGATGACAGGACTCCTCCTCAGCGGACCACATTACTAATGTGTGAGGGTGCAAGAGGAGCACACCCAGTGATGAATCACTCCCCTGCACCCATGGCATCCTCATAAGTCAAGAGTAAAAGTGTTGAGAGTGCGCTCAGTAAAAAGAGCTCCTTCGTCCCATCCACCATAGAGAAACTCCATCCAGGCCCGGTGAAAGAGGGGAAGGGGGAAGGCTAAGTGGTGCACGTCGCGCATAGCCTGAAGATCTCCCTCAATCTTGAGGAAAACATTAGTCCCTCCAGTGGGTCACTTGTATTTATAAAGCTCATAGAACTTAGGAAAAGTTACTTTCATGCTTGAACAGAGCTGCTTTTTAATAAATGAGAGTACTCTACATTGCGTTGATCTGGACTGCCTCACCGGACCAACTGCATTACCTGAAGTCACAAAGAGAACATTAAATATGTGTTAGTTTAAGCTAAAACAGTTTTCTTCGGAGGGTTTCTGCGCTGAGCAGTCACGGGAAAAAGCTCTGCCTCATTACTCACTTTGGTGTTTCAATAGAGAGTATAATGGTGAAATTGTTCAGCCTAAAAGCAGGGGGAATACTGAGTGATTTGGAGGTTTTAAATAGATTTTTTTATATTGAAAACACATGTATTGATGCAAATCTTGTACATTGGGGTTTGTTTCTGTTTTCTTCTTTTCTTCTATAGCCTTAAGCCAGAAGGTTAACTATTTTAGTTTACACGCCTACCTCCCCCCAGAGCTGATGTCAGGCTATATTGGTGATGTTGGGGGAGTGTGTAAGTTTGACGCTAGGTAATACATCACACACTCCGGGGGGTCTCCCTGGAATGCTCCTCAATAATGAAGTTCATTCGTTAACTTCTCCCTCAAAGGCCAAGTTCCCCCGCTGCCCTTTTCAACAGCTATTGCAACTCTTACTAGAGTCACCCTACCAACAGAGAAAAAAAAAAAACACATCATCATGCTGTTCCCCTTGACAGGCTCAGTGGTTGCCTTTGCAGGGCATGAAGAATAAGCAGGTCCATTACCAATCCCTCATGCCTGGTTATGGCCATAATTATCACAGGGAAAATGACCTGCTCTGTTTGGTTTGCCGTAGAGGGGCTGCGCCTTCCTAATCACCTCCTCCTTCCCTCCTGTCGTCCTCATGCCACGGAGATGGAGCTGGTTTTGGGGGAGTCTTGCCAGTTCATTAGAATTCACAGGGTTCCACCTCCCTGCCTAGCCAGGCTAAGCCTCTCACACAGGCTGCCATGCCTGCGATAATCTCCCCTCCTCGTTCCCTTTCGCTCCTTCTCTCTCTATCCTCCGATCCCTTTCCTCTCTGTTCCCAGGGGCAGCTTCGCACAAAAGAGATGCAGTGCAATTCATTGTTAAATCTGATTTCTATTGATCTATTGAAAAATTGCTCCATGAGATATATGATAGCACAGCAGCACTGATGATCTCTCCTTACCACAGCCTTTTCATCTGATAAACCAGATAAATAAGCTGATTTATTCCAGTCACTTAAATTACAACCTTTGTTGAGTGCAATGAGGCTCATATCTTTTCAAGGCTATATCAGTCTATTGAACATCCAGTTCCAGTGGGCAGAGTGTAAACACTTTTGTTGCTGCTGAAGTGCCCAGAGAAATTGCATCCCACTTAGTGCAAATGTGGCAGAGAAATAACAGCAACGACTAAACTGAAGCAGCTGAGAGTGTTTGATTCTTTTCGCGGAAGTAGTGTAGCCCGTATCGTACTGTCACAGCCTCTTGTCAACACCTCACTCACCTGCAAGGGGTCATTTCATGTGGAGCGTGTACGCAGGTCTGCCTTAAGTGGTGTGAGGTTTGGTCAGTCCATAAAGGACACGGCGTTGATGCCATAGTGACACAGTATTTGTAATTTTTTCTGCAACAAAAAAACATTTGATTCAACTGATTTGGAAATACCACAAGCTCTTATTTTTGTCCAATAAAAGAGATTTCAATTTAGCTCTATAAATAACAGTGGCGGTAAAACAAGGGGCTATAGCCTTGTCAACCATTCACTATAAGCACTGTGTTGTTGATTCTGATTGCATGACAGTTGACAGGTGTACACTTCACCTATGTAGGAATGATACGCTTTCATATCTCTTCCTTTTGACCCTGCTGTTCTATAAATATTGTGCTTGTGCGTATATGTATTGAGTGACAGATACTGTAGAAAGAGAGAGAATAGTGCTGAGCTGGCCCTGGGGCTGCTGTGCATATAATGGATGAAGGGCAGCGTATATAGTCACTGATGTAGAGTCATCTAATCAAAGTGTAACTGTTAAAGATTGTAAAAAGCATGCACTGTTCTGTTCTATGGAAAATCCATTAGCCATAATGAGTTAACTGAATTTCCTGTAGCTACACATTATACCGTAAAACTTGAACAGAAGCAGCATGTAGTATGTTATAAAACTCTCACTGCTCTTATTTAAACTTGTCTTTAAATGCAACCCACCACAGTCCTCTGGACATAACCCAATAGTGTCCTCTATTTTCACTGAAATAGATATTCCCTTTGTTGTCTGTGTGATTTATTGAAGTCTTCCCACAAGTGGAGGCCCCCAGGAAATTGCCTGGAATGGCCCTAAATTGGTTTATGATTGTGTGGTGTGGGCCGGTGCTGTTATGGTTCTAATATTATGCCCTCCACTCCTTGGCATCTATATTAAATTGATCTGTATTGTTTTCATGGAGTGCCTGTTGAAGCTTGTTAATTCTGCCGCTGCTTCAGGCTGGTGGCGCAAGTTGCAAACACCCAGGTGGCTCTGTGGCGGAAATATAAGCCCCACGTCTCTCTAAAATACCTCACAACAAGATTGGGACACAAAATGAGGAGGCCCATTAACTGTTTCTCCGGTGGGTCAGAGGCCGCAGCAGTGTAGTGGCACGCAAAGATAACAGGTTCGAGGCCTGTCCAGGGCCGTAAGAGTTAACATGGATCAGCTGCATGGCGCATGGAATGGCTACTGACAGACTGCTAATGAGGCCATTATCAGCTCTGGTCCTCTCCTCTCCTCCAGGGGCACCAGTGGATGCTCTGCACCTCACCTCAATTGAATTCCATTCCACAGGGCTTGTTTACAGTAAATACATTTGCTTGAATTAATCCAAGAGGAGTGCGAGACACATGACTGCGGTCTAAATGCACAAACGTAGTGTGTAGTTTCCGCTCGGCAGTACCAGCAACACTCCTGGAGTCACACTAGCTTCACGATCACACTTTCAGTTTCATACTCAGGGCTATAACGACATGACTGACTGAAACGGTTCTATTGATAGCTACACATCAGTGATCGCCACATTAATTCCCGCAGACATTTGACCATCAGTGCCTTTGTGGCTTAATCAATGCCCTAATGAACAGGTATCAGTAGAGTATTGGCATACTGTCACTGGTAATGTGCAGCAGTCAAGGGAGAGTGTGATCAAGAGCAAATGAAGCAGCTTTGCTGGAAACATTGTTCCTTAGGGAGGCTTGGGCTTTTAAGCACGATTATATACAGTTGGAGGCACTATATCTGTTGTAGAGCTTAAAGGATGAAATAGTAGTCGAATTGGTTTATTAGTTTTATGTTTTTCTTGAAGGGTTGGTTCAACAAAATTGTAAAAATATATGTTTTTTTCACTTACCTCTACTTGTGTCTGGCTGCGCAGGGTTATCTGCAGCCGACCAGGCACAATGGTAATGCATCATTTTCCTTTTGGTGCTAGGAATGTTGGGAAGAAAAAAGATTTTGGCGGCGTTTTATGATTTTATTTGATAGCAACAGTGGAGACATGATAGAGAGATTAAGGGCATGCAACAAAAAAATTCAGCCAGATTTAAACTCCTGTGGTACAAATTTCATGTGATTCACGGTCAGTGTAAAGACACCATTCAACCTCAGTGTAGTAACCAAGTCAGTCAACAGTTTTCATAGGGATTGTTTTTGAAGAAACTGTTATGGGTGTTTTTCATTTTTCTTTGTACCTAACCCTTTTAAATGTGAAGACAAGAAAAGACAAGTTAGGGGACGACAGAGATCTTGTTAAACCTGCCGTAGAAGGAAGAAGCCAAGTCGAGCTGACTGTTTTTCTGTGTGCCACGTTGATTTTAATTTGTTTTATAGGTTTTGCTTTTTTATTGTCAAAAATAGCCAGCTAGTTGTTTTGTAATCCCTCCAACATGTAAGGATTGCTCTGAGATCTTCCCTTATTCACCACATAGATTGTCAGCAGACAAAACACACACTCCGGCCAACTCTCTCCTGATGCTCAGATCGTAATATGGATGTTATCCTCCTCTCAGATGTTCTTGGATAAGCAGCCAACAGACTCAACCCCTGCTATCATGTCTTTTTTTTTTTACTCTTTAACCATAACTCAGTTTTAAGCCAAAGTGTGTCGAGCCACGGCTGGTTCTAGAGAGACTGATACAGCAGCCAGTCTGTGCGAGACGACCACAGATAGTGGCAGTTGAGCATGTTCCTGCGTGGGCTTTGGCCCTGACTCATCTGGTGAACTTTGAAGATCTTGTGGGGAGACACAAAACAAGGAAACGAGACATCTGCACTGTCTTCGACATTGTTTTGAATAGTTTAGCAGCGCCTGTCGATGCATAGTTTGCATCCACGGCACGCTCCATTTGATGCTATCAGCCTCTGAATGATATTTTGTTCATTAGACGGTGTGCAATAAGAGGCCAGTGTTGACACAACGTGAGTTAATGTGTTTAGTGTCTCTAATGGATCATAGAGGTCCTAATGAAACATTGTCATGGGAAGATTTATGTCGCAAGCTGCTGAGTCCTCATTTCCATTTTATATCTGGTTAGGAGTACCTTTATTCAATGAACAGAGCACGACGGAAGACATCAAATGAATATAGATATTTGGTGTGTAAAAGAGGAAATAAATAAATAATCAAAATGAATCTTAGAGTCACGTTCATGTAAGATTCTTGCCTTTGTGGATGCATTGTAATAACTAAACTACAGAGCTATAGAGAATGTGTAATAAACCTCTAAAATTTGAAATACTGGTGTAAAAAACATGTTTTTTTCCTTTTTAATTTTTAGATTTCAGATATTGCAGCGCCTGAAACGAAGCTGTATGATGTTTGTCTTGAGACGAGATGGTATGAGCGCCAGCTTATTCATGGAAATGCCAAATGCAACGTGGTTATTGGCCAAGGCTGGATTGCACTAAAACCAGAATATTGTATCAGAGAGAGGCAGCTGGTTAGGAGTCAGAACAGATTATCATATGAGAGAGGATGAGCGAGGAGAGGGGGAGGAGAGAGATGGAAGAGAGAGAGACAGAGGGGTAGGGACTGGAAGGGGAAGTGGGGGGCGAGAGCAAGGGGGCACAGGATGGAGAGAGAGAGAGAGGGAGGGATGATAGCAAGAAACTCATCGCCCGGTCGCTGTGGGGTGGAGGGGATCATCTAAACCCTTCCGTCACTATCTCCCCTTCCTCACCTGTCAGGGAGAGTGTGTGAGAGCTGCCAGAGTATGTGTGCGTGTGCGTGTGAGAGAGAGAGAGACGGGCACGCGGGTCCTCTGAGAGGTCAGGGGAAGAAGCTGAGGCTCCACTCATCTTCTCTCCGTGCAGGGCCCACCGCTGCTCGCAGACATCTGGCCTCACACTGATCACTCATATCTACAGACAGGGAGGAGGAAAGGAGCGGAGCACTTCGATCTTTGAGCAACAGAAAAAAAAATACAGATCCCCTCTTATCCATCTTTTCCACCACCACCCCCTCCTTTTCCCCCCTCTTTTGTAACTTCCTCCTTCTGTTGTTTCCTCTGCTCTTTTTCACCTTCACCCCTCTCACATCCCCTCTCATCCCCATCTTTGACTTTCATATCCTTGACATTGCACCTTTTTAAAAAAAAAAAAAAAAAAAGGTGGGGGGCTCAGAGAGAAAGAAGAAAAAAAAAACTGGTGTCGGCCAGAACTGGTTCTGACTTTATCCGTGCACTTTAAAAAAGATAAGCCACACAGAAGATAGCGAGAGAGAGTGTGTGTGTGCTGTGTCTCGCAAGCCGGTACTGAAGGCTCTGCCTGCAATCAGTGGGATGAGGGCCAGCTTCCCTGCCTGAGCTCTCAGCGCCCCTACTGGCTGCACGCTGTGCCAATCAAAGGCCGGTGGGTGGGGAGCAGCCAGACATGAACGCTGATGTCACAGTCACATGGATTCTGGTGTGGTCATGCTCGGAGGCTGAGAGGCAGAGCTGTGCTGGCCAGCTGCTGCTGAGACAGCAGTGGAGGGCTTCGGCGCTTGGCGATAGTTCCTCCTCTTATGGACCCGAAGCTTAATGATGTATTTTGTGATTTCAGCTATGAAAGGTAAGAGCAGAGCGCGGCGCCGAGTAACAAGTAGGGAAGTGCGGCTGCCAACTCCGCGTTTCATTTGCGATGCGTGAGTGTGACAGGGAGAGAGGGAGAGAGGGAGGGAGAGAGAGTGGGGAGGGAGGGAGAAATACAGTAATACAGAGCTGCTGGTTGCGTGCGAGTGAATTAAGCTGTTCCTAATATTTCCTTTCATGCATGAGCAGAATTTCTCTTTAAAAAAAAAAAAGAATCCAGAAGAAGAAATTGAGCAAGATTTTTTAAAATTTTAAATCTGTAATGCTTTGATTTTTATTATTATTAGTAGTACTATCATTCTGATTATTGTTGTCAGTGTGTGTTTTGCTCAGTGCTGTCGCGTGCGTGCGTTGCTGTGGTTGTAGTCTGTGCACGAGGGTTGGATGCGCCTCTCGGACATGAGCAGTAACTGAGCTGCACGGCAGAAGTTTGTGTGTTTTTCGGGCAGAGATGAGAGGTAGGGAGGGAGGGATGGATGGATGGAT
>JAVQJZ010037841.1:0-12197 GCA_036025355.1 Leiopotherapon unicolor | reverse complement strand
AAACATTGTTTTTAGGGAGCCTGAGATTCAAGAATTTCATTGCCAACGATTGCTTGAGGTAAAATCATGTGGATATGACAATAAAATCTTGAACCTGACAGATCGATCGATAGATGGATATCAGACCTACGCAACAAATATAAAAATGAACAATAAGTAAGACGTGGCAGCGCAACTGTTAAAATCAATGATTCAAATATTTCAGCAGATGTGCAAAACCTTTGACCTGCTGCTCGTGTTACAGGAAAATAAAGTCAGCGGGTTTTATCAACAACCATCCCTCCACCTCACGCTGCACACACACACAAATATGTAAAAATCAGAATAAAAACACTCTGCATGCGTCGTCCTGAAGCAGCAGTGACATTTTTTGTGCAAAAATGCAAACACGCTTTGTTGCCAGAAGATGAAGTCAGCGCTCGTCCTCCGTCTGCGAGATGACGCCACCTTTGAACGGCAGATGAAGCTCACGAGTGAACCCGCTTGTTTCTGTGTAATTTTCCTCCCACATGCTGATAAAACCCCTCGAGCTTTCTTTTCGGAATAAATGCATCCAATTTCACAGTTCGTGTAATCATCCAGCACCAAACGTCCCCCCAGGGTCTGTCAGGGTTCGAGCGAACAGACGCGAAGCAGCTGGATGATTTATTCTCAGCGAGGTCTACAGATGCAGGTAAACAAAAGCAGGAAATGATTTACAGTAAATGTAGAGAGGCTGATGGAGGATGATGTGCAGATGAAGGGTCAGACTGCAGAAATGTGCAGGACGACCAAAATAAGAGAGAAAAGATAAAACAGGGCCTGTGGGAGGTTGTGATGTCTCTGCCCGGCTCAACGCTGTCAAACAGTAATTAAACCGTGTCCATGATAAAGTCCCCTCCATGTGGTACAAAATAATTATGATGTGGCGCCTTTTGTGTGTGTGTGTGTGTGTGTGTGTGTGTGTGTTTATCTGCACGCCGGCTGCTGTGTGTTCATGCATTAACGCTCGACACGTCTCCTCATCACGGACGTTAAAGATCCGCTGAACTTTCACAGTTTAGTAAGTGAGGACATGTTAAACTTTCTCTCAGTGACTTCATGGTATCGTCTGTTTAGATCAGCCAAGTCAAGAAAAAATCTTCTTTTTCTCCTTTAAAAAGTACTTCAAGGTTTGAGGGACGGTGCTCCTTTCTGTGCGGTCTTATTCAGAGCGAGTGGAAGATACCTGGGCTGAACTTTTCTCTGCTTTTTGTAAAGGACTAATTTAGGACCTGAACTTTCCCCGAGGCTGTGCTGTTTTATTTCATTCACCAAGAAGACGTTTCTGTTTCTTCCGGGCACCTCGCAGACAGTTAAAAGAGAGAAAGGTCTTGATAAATTACAGCTGAAACAACCAAACACGACCTACAAAGAGCTTCCTGTGCGTAACAAAATACAGAAAACACACTCGCAGCTACGCAGCCGTGGACTGATTCTCATTTGTGTGTTTATATTTCATTTGCTAAAAGCTCTCGAGCGGAGGAGTAAACACAGCTCGTTTATTTCACCATAAATATGCATGTGCTTCCAGGGGTCGTGAGACGAACTTCACTTTAAATCTTCATTTAATATTCAGATTGAATTTTCTCGGGGCCTCTTGACTCTCAGCGTGATGAGCGAGTCCTCGATCTGCTCGCTGAAGTGGTGTGAGGAGGAAGCTGAAGCATCATCATCATCATCCTCCACTTCACCAGTTCTCAACTGATTTATTTCTGTGTCCTCTATCTTTTTACAGAAGCCGTCACATCTGCAGCTTCAGCCTCTGTAAAAGTGCGTCCATGCTGAGAGGACTCTGCCGAGCTCATTTGCTCCTCTGTGGCTCTTTGCAGACCAAAGTGAAAGATGCTAAAAGTGCAAGAACTCACAGAAATGAACCAAAATTGCTGCTGGACAGTTTTTTTTTTTTTTTGAGACATCAAATCCTGTTTCTGTGTTGCTGGAAAGCCTCGGCCTCGTCGTGTTTCCGCAGCGTGTGACTGCAGAACATATCAGAGGGTTTAGAGACAGTTTGTGAAAATCAAACCGAACATCTGACTAAATGTTTTCCAGGATTTAGGAAAGGCTGCGGCACTGACGCTGTTTCTGTAATCATCCCTCCATAATGTTCTCACTACTTACATATATATTATCAGAGCTATTTTGAAGATGGCGGTGACGCCGTTCACCATTTGTGAGGAATATTCACATATTTATTACTCACAACAGAACCATGACATTAAAAAAACATCCATCACCAGTCCAACAATATGATAGAAAAGTAATGATAGTCGGGGTTATTAACGACACATTGATGTCAGCAGCATTCGTATTTTTTACACGTTTCACAAGATGATCATGTGACTGGTGTGTTCAGTCTGAACCTGCACGATGGAAATCACTGCCGGCTCCTGCAGCTTCAGCACCGACTCCAGATCATCTAAATATCTCAGGTTTCTCCTCAGAAATCAGGTGACAGGATGTGATGAGAAGAAAATGTTTTAAAAAGGCAGAAAAGCAGCAGCAGGATGTTACGAAAGAAAGGAAAGCAAAGGATAAAATACTGCTTATTGTCGTTTGCCTTTTTACTGCAAAGCTCATTAAAAGTAGACTGACGGCGTTTAAGTCGCATCAGGCAGCTTTATTACAAATTACAAATCAATAATGGCCTCCAATGGGGGTTAAAGGGTTAATTCACTGCACCGCCTCAGTATGATGAGACATGAACAAGTTGAATTTTCCCCAATTTGTGCTTCCTGCTGTGTCAAAGACAAACGAAATGATGAAAAGTCGAGTAAAGAGAAAGAAATCAGAGCTGCAGCACGTCGCTCTGCTCGCTCCTCTTGTCCCGTCCTCGGGCGGTAACGAGGAGGAAGATCCTTCTTTTCATCATTTTGGGTCCTCGAATATTAGGTCACAGTGGGAAAAGAGATAAAACAGAGCCAGCTCAAAGTTTTGAGGAATATTTCAGCCACAGACAGTGAAGGAAACGCTTCATCCAGCCACCATAAGACGCTTTAAATCAACATCAACATCAGTGGAGATCAGAAATCATCTGTACTGGCCAAAGGTAGCTTTCAAAACAAAGACAAAGACGTCACCACACGCTGAGCAAAGAAAACACAGCAGAAGGTGAATAAACGTGAGCAGGTGCAGAGACGACGTGTTGGATTACTTGTGATTTATCTGTAACTCTGAATGTGACAGGTGATAAATCTACAGGTGAACATTTCTTCATACACAGACAGGACATGATGTTTATTATGCTTTACTATAATTATCGGAGTTTAATCGTGCCGGCGTCGCTTTGTGGGAGGAAACGTCCATCAAAGCTTCTTAACAAAATCAACAAAACTGTGACCTGCACACACTAACAAACACCTACAGGATGGACTGAAATTCATCCAATTAGTGTGCATAATTAAACTGAAAACAGACAAAAACAAGAATGAAGAAGGAGATTTGACAAACACTGAACACAACAGGAGACAAACAGGATCAGAAAAACACCAGATGGTACGTTTGGAAACCAACTTACAATAACTCGCAGATTTGCGTTGAGCTTATCCAAACTTTTTCTTCTTATTATTTTTATGGATGTAGCTCAGCAGCTCTCACTGCCTGAACAAGAAGAGGAAATGTCAAATCTTAGTCCCACCAAATAAACTCTGATTGTTTCATCAGCTGCTGTCAAAGACCACAACACCAAAACTGTCTGAATTACTGAGTGAATCAAAGGTTGTGAGTCCAACAAAAAGGACTGAAAAATAAACGTGTGCAGGTCTGGCTGGGGATTATCAAAGAAATGACTCTAAATATTTGGAAATAAAAGCCTCAAAGATATCTGAGGGTCCATTTTGTGAGTATTACACATGATGCCGAGGGGCAGATTTTCAGTCTTTA
This sequence comes from Leiopotherapon unicolor, assembly GCA_036025355.1. Lineage (NCBI taxonomy): Eukaryota > Metazoa > Chordata > Actinopteri > Centrarchiformes > Terapontidae > Leiopotherapon > Leiopotherapon unicolor. Next base: position 8,297 of record JAVQJZ010037841.1, on the reverse strand, counting down.
TTTGACCGACAGCCTGCACACTGAGATTACACAGCGTGGAAAAAACAGCATTGTCCTCTGGAGATTAAACTTCAGCAGATTCGTTTAATTTTACAGACTGTGAATCGATTTTTATCTGTTTCACTGCAGCTCCGAACAGATTTCCCTTCCTGCTTTTCTCGCCGTTGTTTTGAAACAATCCGAGTGTTTCATTCAAAGGAGAAAATACCTGAATATCCTGGAACATCGACCAAACTTCAGCACCTTGCAGAAAGAAAAAACGACACCAGGACGAGTCTCCGTGCTCGCTGACGTCACTTCAAACTTGAATTAATCTGTTAAACTGCATCAGCAAGTTAACTGGCCGCCTCATTAAAGCTCCCTCAGTACAATCTGATCTCAAGACGCCTCTGAAAACTCGCCATGACAACGATGAACCCAAAATAGCCGACTGATGACTTCAGTCAATATTTTCTCCTCTTCTGATAAAAGCTTACGACCACCTCGATTTGACGAACTGCAACTTTCTCTCTCGCTCAGATTAAAGTTTTAGGATCCTCCGTCGCTCTGTGCTGCTCTGAAAACTTTCCTAAATCAAATTGGGACGGCTGCCCGGGATTTTTAGGTTAAGCTAAAAGCTCCCTGAGAGATTTTCTGCAGATGGTTCTTGAATCAGCCCCGGAGTGAATTTTTTTTTTTTTTAGCAAAGGTTATCTCAGGTTATGCAGAAAGAAACCTCGCGGCTGCTCGACTTTGTCCCTCGAAAGCTTCACCTTGCCCGTCTGGCTCTCTCATTTGAAAGCTTTCGATTTTGGGCCTCAGGTGTGAAGTTTGATCTCTCACCTGCAGGAGGAGTTTGTCTCCGCAGATTCAGAGGCGGTAAAAAATGAACGAGGATGCTTCTCTTACGTACGCTCCCACTTCAGACGTCGCTTTGAAACATTAATCTCACATATCTTGAAAGCAAAGTTTGATGATGTATTTGGCTTAATTAGCTCGACTAATTAAAGCAGAAGAGACATTTTGATCATCAAACCTTTTCTCCAGCTCTGAAACAAACAGCGATCACAGCTGCACCTTCTCAAGCTTTGCACACAATATTTTCCATATTCTATAATTTATTATTCAGTTATATAATTTATATTTCAGGTCTGTATTTTGCTTGATTTCATTTATTAAGTTTATGATTTTATTTTGAGTTCTTTATCCGTTTTTCTTTTTGCTCGTGTTCTGTTTTCTAAATGTTTTCATCTTTGTCTCAGCTGTCAGCGACGACTGTGATTGTTGTACATGTGGCGATAAAAATCTGTAGTCTCCTGTTTTTATGTTCAGTAACTCTGACTTGATGAATGAACTGAAATGGGAACAAAACAACCTGCTGCTGGTGAAGGAATTAAACTGTATTTTAACTGAATGAAAGTTGTGCGAGGTCACACAGACGAACCACTGAACACTTTAATACACCGACCAGAGTTCCTGATGAAACCAGAGCAGAGCTGAACGAACAGACCAGGATTTTATGAGAAACCTGCTTCAGCTGCAGGGTTTCACTCGCTGCTCTGCTCCGGCAGAAATACTGCTGACAAATGCAGAAAAAGGCATTTTAAGTATGTGGACATTTTTCAGGGTTTTAACTTTTAATTTCACTTATATCATGCAATCTCTTTATCTTGTGCAATGCCAGTCTGCATATATGGAGGATGTATACAGAGTGTTTAATGTTCATAGTGTGTTTATGTCATTTTTATCTTCTGTTTTTTGTACTGAGCATATTTCTGATATGTTTACTTTCTTTTTACTGATATTCTGCAGATGTGCAATTGCCCTTTTAATGTATTATTTATTATGTTGATTGTGCTGCTGTAACGGGAGTTTCCCTCACAGGATAAATAAAGTCTGTCAGCCTCTCCATCCATCATCCATCTATCTGACCTGGGATTTTTTTCACACAGATCTATGATAAGTCACCTTTTTTCCACTGTAAACTTGATGAATTTAAGACAAAACTACATAATGTGAACAGCTTTTTAAAGCAGTAAAGGTTCACTTCCAGGATTAAAGATGGAAGATGAGAAAATGTTAGGAAGAAGTGAAGGCGTCTTTAAACAAAGTGTGTTTTGTCTGCATCGTTTGTGTTTGGTTCAGTTGCAAGATGAGCACCTCGCGGCGGCTCTGATGTGAAAGTTTGTTGTAAATTAACATCTCTCAGCACGTTTAAACTCAATGAACAGTCGCTATCTGAGCACCAATGAGTCTAAATTGTTCTGACAAATTCAGAACCGGAGGCTGAATTTGTCTGTCAGGCTTTGATAAACTGTCACAGAGAAAAAGTTCGGTCCACCTCTGCTCAGGTCCGGCGCTTCATCTTCTCCACTCACAACTTCTTTTTCAGAAATCACATCCAAAGCTGCGACTGCTTGCCGGGATGTTTTTCCTGTTAAGACCTCTCTGAGAAAATTCACTGAGTTTGTAAGTCCGGCTTCAGGCGCAGCTTTCCAACGAAGGTCATTTCAGACGATACGACAGCGGCGCGTTTCGAAGGACACGTGAAACCTCCTCAGGACAGCAGTCAGCTTCTCCTCTCTGTGTGATATTTTCTTCCTCCACATTGTCATTTTCTGCTTCTGCTATTTGCATTTAACAATCGCGCCTTGCAGAGATAAAACTAAATTCGTTGTGCTAATGAAAATGAAAAACTTTCTCTGCTGTTTAAAAGCCTGCAGCTCTTCGATGAGGAGCGTTCGTTCACCTGCAGCGAAGAGTCAATCTGCACATCTCGACTCCAGACGTGATAGAAATCTGTCTTGTGTAAACATCGCGGGTGTTCTCCGTGTTGTCTTGTATAGATAAGTACTTCAAAAGCTGCTTAGAAATCTTAGCGTGTATCTGGAGGAGAACCTCCCGCCGAGGTCTGGCAGAGTTTGATGCTTGATCGCAGTTGGAGGTCTGATGTTTTGCTCCACCGCAGCAGCATCGATCCATCCTGTCAGTTCTTGGTGCTGATTATTTATGAATGACAGAAAAAGCTATGCTAGAAAAATTATAACAACACTGTGAGTGTGTCCCAAATTGACTTTTTCAGGAATCCCACTGTCTTCAGGTTTGTAATTCATCTTTAAATCTGTTAACCAGCGCCTGTCTAATCTCAGACGGGAGAGAACACGAGAGAAACTGGAGGGAAATAAGAGGAGGAAGATTCATGAACCAAGGAAATTATAGATCCTTATTTTTCATTCAAGCTAAAACATCTTCAGCTTGCATGGGGACGTCTTCCCTGAATGCATCTTCTCCATCCGTTTGATTCAGCTATTGTGTTTTTCTAATTCACTTGGGGAGGCAATTTGTGCAGAGCATTTCAGCTGGTTGTTGTACCGTTGTAATACTTATAAATAAATTTATGTCACATAATGCTGCATTCAGGTTGAGCGAGCACAATACACTTTACCACAAATTGAAAATTGAAACGTGGACGACCGAACCAGCAGGTAGCACGATGGAGGAAACTGCAGCCGAACAATCAGACGACGTGCTGCTTCAGCGGCCGCCATTTTCATTATAATGTTGTTTCTGTCTCTGCAGCAACAAACAAGTTTTAATTCTCCATCAGCGTTTTCATTCAGTCCAGAAACACAATACCACTGCTGCTTTTCGAAGCTGTAGGTTCGGCCAGTCTACAGCTAAGCGTTATTTTCAGGATTAGCTCAGTTCTGTCAGCAGTGAACAGATGTTTTATACGACAAAAAAGAGCAAAAGATCCTCACATTTTACTTTAGCATCACCGTGACAACTGAGCAAACTCAATGATGAAGTTCAAAGCTTCAGAAAGAGCGATTTAGTAAGAAGACCTTGAGTGAAGACTGTTTTCAAGGTCAATAATTAACTTACAGCACAAAGTGTACTCTTTTATTATTATTGCTGTTGTCACATGCTCATTCATTTTGGCACCTTAGATTTAGTTTTTAATGGAAATGTATAATTTTAGTTTATCAAAATGTTTAATTTCTCAGATTTTCTCCATAAATAAAGTCCACAAATCTGTTTCCTCCAAGAACTGTTAGCGTCTTTAACACAGAAACTGACATGCTTCATTTAACTGCAGTTCAACAGGTCGAGATGAGTACATGCTTTAAAATACAGTTCTCATTTGAAAGGTGAGTTTTTATTAAATTTTAGGCTTGATCTCTCTTCTGAAGCTACAGGGCTTCATCATTATCTCGTCTCTTGGAGCGAGCGCTGACAGGGACTCGGCGTCGTGCTGATGAAGTGAACTGTCGTGATCCTCAGCACTTACAGCGGATCAAACTGTGCAGATTCAGGAGCAATCAAACAGAAAGCTCAGCAGGAGGCCCGACTCTCACCGAGTCTGTCCTCCCTCGCAAATCCTCCTCTCCAGATCACGGCTTCAGTGTGTGACGTGAATATTTCATAGCAGATGTCACTTATCTTGCAAAACAAACATGGAAACTCCGGCAGAGCTTTAATCCCTAATTCACTCTACTCACTGTGCGCTTTGTGAAAGAAGAAAGTTTTATCTTGCTGAGGTGAAATTATAATCCTGTTCGAGGAGGAAACAAGGCTCAGGCCTCGTGTGAGGTTCACGTCCTGTTTGATGAAGCTGTTTAATCCTGAATATCACTTCCTGTGTTTAAGCTGCTGTAGTTGTAATCCAAAAGATTTAAAAAGTGAACAAAAGTGTTTCAGGCAGCCAGAAATAAAAAGGCTGCTCATTTGTTGACTGATAATTGGAGCAGCTGTGTTACTAATTATAAAGGTGAAAGCTTGTAGCCATAAAAACTATAGAAGAGAGGTATTAAAGATCATAAAACACCTCTGAGAGCTCAGAAATCTGCTGACGGAAAGATTTCACCTTGCTGAAAGTTTTCTTTCCGACTGCAATGACCTTTTTCTTCCAGTACAAACAACACAAAAGCACAAGAAAAGCAGACGTGATTTCGATAAGGAGAGAGAACGGTGCCTCGATGTGAGGAAAAATAGTCAGAGGACACATTGAGGAAGCTTCTTTTGTTCTTTGTCAGTTTGTGTGTTTTGAGTTTCAGACGTGTTTTCTGTGCTTCCTCCCTGTAACCATCATCATCATCGACGCCGTGATGTCTTTCATTCACATCCAGCCTGCTCACAAACAACACGGCTGCCTTTTTTCATCAAGCAAAAGGACAAATACGGGCTGTTAAAAAGATGTTTAATGTTTAAAAATGTCAGTCTGACCTGTGAGAGAATCTGACAAAAAGAGTTTTCAAGTTGAGTGACGAAGCAAATATCTTCTGATTTACATTCAGAGGGGATTTTGAGCTGTAATCCACTGATTCCTGCTGGTTTAAAGAGATCAAAATGTGGTAAAATGTGGTAGAAGAGACGACCTGAAAAAACTCGAGAACGAAAAACGAGTGACGGCTCATGGAGCAAGAGAGAAAGAAAGAAAAGAGCTGTGCAGAGCCCGGCGCTGACGTTGTGTTTGTCTGAAACATCATTAAAGATGCTCGTCTGTGAATCTGTCCAGAGACCCACCTTTGAATTTCTAATTGATATGCAGCCTGGATTCTTGTCCCTGCTGGAGAAAAATCTACAGAATCTCTGCTCATGAAATGAAAAACACACCAGAGATCAGTTTATAGAAACGACACATGGACGACAGACTGATAATCAAAAACAGGACGACAGATATTCACCACTAAATCAAATCTATTAGTCTAAAATTGACAGATTATTGTCAGCGACACGTGAATCTGTCCGTGTCAAAGCTGGAGTCGGTGAGATTTAGAAGAAGTTGTTTTCTGCTGTTTGTTGTTCGGTTGTTGTTGTTTATCCTCCTGAGCTCATGTGGGCGGAGCTCCGTCAGATACTCTGCTCTGATTGGTTGTTTAGAGGCAGCAGTTTTTTTCAGATTATCTGTCTCATGTTTTTAGTTTTAGTTTGAGTGAATATGACTAAAAGTTTAAATAAGTTACTATACTTCATCTTTAATGCAGCTTTATAATGATGCGTGTTTCTGCAGCATCATGGTGAATCCTCTGCAAAGCAAGCAGGACTGAATATGTATTTTTCTCTGTTTTAATATTGATGATTTCATACTTTGGTTAAAAGCAGGAGATATTTTCTGCCTCTCTGTCATCAATTTTCCTTTTGGCCTCTGAATCTGCATCTCGAGCTGTAAAGTGACGCTGCTCGTCTCCTGGAAAGTTTCTTCTCGAGCTGAACTTCAGGCCTGTCACGACGGAGGTTTCAGCTGACAGGGTGACGAATGTGGGCCGACTCAGCCCGAGGAGTCAAAAACACAGAGGGAGAGCCAGAGAGGTGTCATTTAAATTTAATGTGTGGGCTCAAAGTGGGGCACGTCCATCAACTTTATTAAAGCATTTAGTGGCTTCAGTTAATAACGCGCTTTAATATTTGAGGCTGAAATTGAGCCAGTCTGATGAAACATGCTCCAAAAACGTCAACGTAAAAGAGCTTTATCATTCAGCACTGATTTATAAAACTATTGTTGTGTTATCTATTATTAGTCCATCTGAAGTGAAGAAATGCAAGAAATCTCAGAGAACACAGTCTGGATGTATTTCATGGTGTTTTAGTTTTTTCATCTACAACATGTCAAAATAAATATGAGAAATACTCATCACAAGCTCCCAGTGTCTCAAGGTGTTTAAATCCAAACTGCTCTGACCAACAAAGTGAAACAGTAAAAAAACATTGAAGAAAAGCAGCGAATCCTCATATTTCATGAACTTAATGATTAGACGTGAAAATGATCAAGGAATCAACATTTCCAAGACAGATAAGTCTGAGCTGTATGTTTCCTGATTACCTGTTAGAAAGCTTGTTAGCTCTTTAGCTTTTTGTGTAATGGGACAAGACGTTCACAGTTTGTTTAAAGGTGCGTTAGTTTGATGTCTTTTGGTCTCCTAACTTTGACTGAACGTTTCTGATTGCTGGAGTATCTTAGCATTTTATTTTGAAAAGCGTGCATCCTCAAACAGACTGTATTTGTGGTTTCTTTGTGTCGGACTCAGAAGAAGGTCTACGACAGACGGAGTCCAGGTCTGACTGAGTCTTTATGCTGAGGAGGAAATCCAGCAGCAGAAACGACGAGTAAAAACAGCCGTCGTTTCTCAAACGTCAGCGGACTGATCTGCTGATTTTCACGGGTCTTTAGACCACGATGGGGGGACGTTTGATATCCTGTTCAGCTGCAGTCTGAATTCACAATATTAGTAAAGCTCTCAAACAAGACTCCACACTCCCTCCCAGTCAGAGTCGCTTATGTTGATGCTCGACTTTCAGACATATTAAATATATAAAAAGGGAAGTTTTGCTGCGTCAGACTTTCACCATTGATGAACGCTGAGCTGACGTTGATCCGCTGCTGATGGAAGTTTTTTTGCCACCACTGATCCTCCACCTACGGCGACCAAATGATGACGAGTCTGACAACACTATCTTCAGCTGTCAACGTCAAAGTTTTTGTCCACCTAACACACACACACACACACACACACACACACAGCGAGGTGTAAGTGTGTTCAGACCGAAGCCGGCGGTGTCGGTATTCAACACGGCGACTCTCCATGACACAGATTTCACATAAATGTGTGGACGTGAGAGCAGCGTGACGTCCTCTGTGCTCGCTCGCTAACGAGAGGACGGACAGGAAGCTGACACGCAAAGGTCAAAGTGTCAATTAAAAAGGTAAACAACAGACAAATCAGACAAAGTGACGTGAACACAGCACAGTGCTCCATCAAAGTGTGTGTGTGTGTGTGTGTTTCACCTGTGAGTCTCTGGCGACCTTGTTCACAAAGTTTCGTGTCAGAAATGTTAAAAGCTTTTGTGCATTTGGACTCTCATCTTGTTTTTCTGTGTGAACGTTTCCAGAGTGAACAGATTAATTTCTCTGTGATTTCATATTTTGAGAGAGGATGAATTGGGACGAACTGTCGTGCTCACATTCATCTTCCCCAGAGGATGCACCCTAAAGACTTAAACGATCCTCTGACTTTTCATCTACCTTTTAATTTGTCCTGTTATTTGGTTTAAGATCATTAATACCATCAAAGTAATGCCCTTCAGATTAATCTCCATCAGAGCTGACGGATGTGCCGGCACGTCCAAATTATGTGACCAATTTCCTCAAACTATACAAAAGCTTTTAATCCTGTTGACAGGCCGAGTAAAAACAGACTTTTTGACTTTTTTTGATAAAAACTTATGATAAACCTGGAGAAGAGTTTTTCATACGATAGCTGGGCTGTTAGCTGCCTTTGATTTAGACCCAGACTCAAGCCACAATATGACTTTTATCT
>JAVQJZ010037729.1:0-22002 GCA_036025355.1 Leiopotherapon unicolor | reverse complement strand
AGAAGAAGGAACATGAAGCATTATTATCCTACACTGTGTCCCTTTGTTTACTGTGTTAAATATATCATTGGTATTTGCATGCTTGACATAGTTATTACCATCCAGCCGCAACCTCGTTTACATTTAAGGTTACGTGGGAATCCAAACCAGATCTAGGTTTGTAATGCATACAGGTTTGATATGGGTTTCCAGGATACTGTAACAAAAGAGTTCAGGGGAAATGTTGTGTTTGTGTTTTTGAGGCCCGATGCCATGGCTCAGAATGGAAATGGCTCTTGCAGAAGACGGCAGCGGCGCGGAGGATTCCTGAAGAAGGTGCAGTAGGGCTAATTTGACCTTCCCCATCTGACGACAAGCCCGTGGCCTCCACATGAAAATGATATAGGCCTACTGAAGCCGTCCGCCCACTCGTTCGCCCTCTTCCCCTCGCATATGAGTGCAAATATGGATGAACATACGAATGTGCGGGAAAATACATGCAAGAACACACGCCAGGGAAAGAAATGTCCTGAAGGAACAGATGTCTTTCCGCGGCTCACATCGCCTGCAGTCAACTTCAGCAGACCCTCAACAGATCACAGTGTCGCTGCGTATCCATGATAGCTGCTTTATATTCTCCAGCTAGGTGATCTGAGGTAACGAAGCGGGAGGGTGGGGGAGCGACGCTGAAGGAGAGCGCAGCTTCATTCAAGTTGTCTTCTATTTCAATTTGTAAAGCTTCTGTGCTGGAGAGGAGCCACTATGTTTGGCGATAGCAGAGGACACACACACACATGCGCACTTGGTAATTTGTATATATCAGACACACATACAGCAGACACACTCAGAGGCCTCCTGATTACAGGCTGGGCTAAACTCTTATTCCCTTAGAAACAATGTTTGTTTATATAAAGGTAACAAATTGTGCTCCCATTTTCTATAAACAGCTGAAGGCACAGCAGATCTGACTAGATGCGGATCAGCTGAGGCTTTTTGTTCACTGAATATTTATCAGTGGCCAGAGGTGGCTCTGATTGAGGTTTTACAGGGGGGTGGTTGTGTATCATGTGCTGTAAATTAAGTAGTAAGGCAGCTCAGGGGATCAGCATCCAAACTCTGACCGCAGGGCAGAAAGACCCGATGAGAAGGAGAGAGAGAAAAAAGAAAAAAAAAAAGGAAGCAAGCCTATTCAACGAGCATGTACGCGCGCTCTCTGTGCGCAGTTTCACAATGGCAGGAGAGGCTCTCCACACTCGCATCTTGGAGGGCAGGCTGCGAGCGAAAGCGTTAGCCGACTGTGTGAGCAAAGCATGATGAAATCACACATCTCTCACATCCCGTTACTGCACCCTGCGCTCCCACCAAACGCCGTGTTTAACAAACATTTGAAAAACAGCCAGCAGGCAATATTGAAGTGACTCAACGGGCTCGCGCGTCGACAGTATCGTGAGGTATGTGGAAATTACGCGCGCGCTGCTCCCTCGCGCGCTTATAAAGCCATCACGGCCTCTCCGGCAGGTTGTAATGAATGACAAATACCTGCTTACAGCTGCATTACTCATACTCCCGCACTCTTTTGTGTTGCGTTCATGCCCTAACGCAGGAACAGCCTCAGATCAATAACCTAATTAGCCATAAAGCATATGCATCGCGGTGATACATTATATGCCTGGCATCCCTTGGCCAGCATCTCACAGGCATTACCATATAAATGAACTGCGGTCATTTATTAAGCAAAGAGCCGCGGTGGTGGGGAGACTTGGCATGCTACGTGGTGGAAAGAAGACGAAGAAAAAGAAATTGTAAGTAACAACACACATTAGGAAAGACAAACATCGTGAGAGGTCGAACAGTCAAACTTACAAATTGCACTTACTGACTGCTGACAATGAAAACATGTGGCACGCTGCGGCTCGGCCCGCGGAGGAAAGTACAGCAGCGAGCCGAGGAAACCCCCCCAACACACACACACACACACAGCACGCTTTCTTTCCACTCTTTGTATTCAACTGGACTGCAAGAAATTCAATACACCTCTCCTTGTGCAGGCTCACTCAAACGAAACGCAGAGCGAATGGACTATATCAAGTGGAGCACTATTTGAACACCACTTACAGTAATATCAGTGTTTGTGGGCCGCCCTACAGTGTGTGTGTGTGTGTGTGATACAGAGAAAGACGTGCACGTGCGCACGCTGCATGTGTGTGCGCGCGCGTGCGTGTGTTAAAGGCAAAAGCCAAATGAGCCGTAAATCCAAAAAACAGGCTCGCTCCGCACATGATTCCTTGACCAAACTCACCCCCCCCTCCACACACACACACACACACACCTCACCCCCCCACCCCCCAGAGGAACGACTGCTACAAAATACGAGGTTGATCTCTCCATAGCAACACACGGTAACACAAATCTATTTCAGAGCTGAAGTGCAGCGCAGCACTTAAACAGCCGACCAACCGACAACAAAAAAAAATTGGGAAAACAGCAATCAATTATTAAAAGAGCGTCATGTTCATACTTACTGCCTGTGTGTTGCCAGCTGCAGCCGAAACTAAGAGGCTCCCACAGGTCTCTCTCTCTCTCTCACACACACACACACACACACACACCTGCCACTCCTCCGCTGCGCACCCTGCACAGAGGATGTGAACCAGGATCTGCCCCTGCTCTGACATTTCAGTTTTTTTATTTTTTCCAGCGGGGTGTGTTTACTTTTGAGGTGTTGGCCGTGTTGGACGCAGGAGGCGGCGGAAAAAAAACACGGACGCCCTAATGAGGGTTAAAAAAAAGAAAAAGAAAAGAAACGCCGCGATGACCGATAGAGAAAGTTTAGATCAACATAATGTTTCTCCTGGCACAAGCGCGCTAAATCATAACAGTGCGAGCCCAGTCTGTCGACATCAATTGTTGCAGGGGCCCCCTTCATCCAGCCTCACCATGTTGTTACAGAGCAAACAGCTGATGAGATAAACTACTTTTAAAGGGAGGAGGCATAACCCAATTACCTCAGCATTTTCCTGCATTTGGACAAGAGGAGAGCTTTAAAAAAACGAGACCAGAGCCTGAGTTAGGCCTTGGTTAACATAAATGATGTTTGTTAACTGAATTAAAATGAAATACTTAGCAAAGAAAGTGAGGATGCAGGAGAGCAACACAACTGGAAATGTTCCAAACAGTTTGTAAAAAAGGACTAAAGAGCTGTTGTTTTTTTCATTATGGGAAATTCTACCACTTGTGCTGCTGTTCATATTTCTGGGGAAGAAAAATCAGTCACTCTCTACTTTTCAAAGCTTCACACACACACACACACACAACAGCCACTAAGCACGACCCCTCTAAATCCTCTAGACAGCGTCAAAGAGACATTAAGTTGGTTGGAAGTGGCACTTTGATATATACTGTGTTGACCTTTGCTAGATCATATGGGGTGATTATACGTGTGTTGGAGCTGCAGTTTGGCAGGATCTGCACAAAAGGCTTTACTGTAATAGCTTCCCTCCTCTTTCAAGCCATCCATTCTGCAGTGACACATGCAACCTTATGTTCCCCAGAAAGGTGGGCTGGCCCGCGCCTGACACACACACACACACACACACCTGCAGCAGAGGCCGGGTGGACCCAGCAAACGTGTGTGATGTGACAGGAGAAGAGGTAGTCAGATTTGCATTTCACGATGACTAGTCAGCAGTGAAGACGCGGCACAAAGATTTGCTGTGATGTAAATCGTGATACAGTGATCAAAACACTGTTAATGGCCAACTATTTTATGGATTATAATGGATTATTTTAAGTCACATTTCAAGCTGCAACATAAAACAGTGCAGCTTCATAGATTTCATGATTTGTTGTTTTTTATCATCATATGTGAAAGCAAAGTAGTTAATTAATCAATTAGTTACTGACATCATAAGATCCACACAATTCAGACCAATCAAAGAAAACGACAGACATTTTTTTTGTTGCACCACTAAAATTAAGTACTCTGGGAATTCACATAGGTAGCTGGACGAAATAAACATGCTGGAGATGTCACCTTGGGCTCTGGATATGGCAGTTATTGATTATAATTGATCAAATATTTTTGATTAATGGAACAGTTGGACATTTCAATATTCTCACCGACTGCTTATCAAGAAATCTGATGTATTTCCCAAAATGTTAAACCATTCCTCTATTTGTACAAATAAACAACAGACTTGATAATGAAGAGTTGCTAGCTGTCATGTTGCAAATATTGGTCCCCAAAATGTACCCACACTGTCTCAGCAAGGCACAGAAGTCACATTATTAGAAATTAGAAATAATAGAAAATGTTAACAGGAGCAAAAAAAAAAGAAAAAGAGTGCACTTCTTTTGTTTGCGGGTTTCTTGCCTTCTCATTTTGAACTTTGCAGCCATTTCATTCATTTTCAGAGATCAGAATAAAATCCCTGCTAACTCCTGTCAGTGGACGGCATAAGAATCTGAAAAACTGTACAGTGATTAATTGCAGGTTTCTGCTTCACATGACACCTGTGTGTCCTCAGAAATCAGCCTTGTTAAAGGCGAGCGAATCCACCGGTGTTTACATAGCACACTGTCTCTGCAGGACATATCACCATAGCAGTAAGTGGCAGGCATTAGAGTACTTACACAGCCTATCACAATGGAAGCAGCAATGCACCTTTCAAAGCACAATGTTATTGAGGCAGAACACAATATCGTACTACCTGCCATCAGTTCAGTGGGCTAGCTATCAAGTTTCAGGGTGTGCTGTGGGATACTGTAATCGTATACACTTTATCGGGCTTGTTCTGTCACAAGTGTTTTGTTTAAGGGATTTCAAATGGGAGCGCAGGTAGGGCCCGTCTCATTGAGGGCGAGTCAATAAGATGTAACCGCGATCCCACAAATATCCGTGAATAGATAAGCGTGTCTAGCCGTATCAAAATACTTGGCGCGGTCGGATCAGAGCCAGTGGAAAAGGTTTGATACTTGAGCGTCATGGCAGCGCTTCTTGGATTTTTTTTGTTTTCTGATTTCCATTCTCGTGTTGTGTAATAGTTTTGTGATAAATAAATATGCTCTTTACAGTACAAAAAAAAGGGAGAGAATCACAAATCATATCGCCATATGGTTATATTTGCATTCAAAAAGTTCCATTGTGAATGATTTCTTCACATTGCTACCTGATACTTCCGGATATGTTTTGCTTCAGTATCCATGAATATAGGTGGCCATGACTAGTATAAAAATGCATGTTCAAAAAAAAGGCTAGTATCACAATCACAGTGGATTTAAAAGAGGTAACACTCCTACGGCTTTTTAAAATCCCAGCTGCTTTAAACAGTAATGAGTATTCACTTGGACTACTCTTAGACTTACTAAAGAGTCTTTGTGATGACATTTTACACTATAATTAGTACAAAATGGGCTTTCACTCTTTAGTATACAGTAATTATCGTGTCACAACATCCATATATTCTTAAAAGATAACACTTGTAGTGGTGAATGGATGAATTATATTTGTCCTTCTTGGTCACTTTATTGGTTTTTGAGTCGATAACTGGGGCACAATATCTGACACCATTAAGTCCATGCCTCTATGACGTGCAAGCAGCAGATTAGAAGGAAATGAAGCCTTGTAATGAATTGGTGAACTTCTCATATTAAGTTATAACATTACCTTTGGGTGTGTGGAAATTTGAGTCTGAAGTTCCACCATTCACTTGACTTTCCCTGTCAGCAAAACAGCCTGTGACTTTATCTTGAAACGGAGGCAACTTGAAGGGAAGTAAGAAAAGTTAACTTTCCCTTCAGTCCTTTGGTCATTTGGGTGTTCTGCTGATGCTCCAAAATTGAGCCAAGTTCAGGACAGTCATGTCAAGGTGGTTCGATGTACCACCTTTTGCGACTGGTGCCAGCTCGGCCTCTGAAAAACAGCTGCAGCATTTTAAAAGGGAGCCTGGCGCTCTTATTCAGATGCTGCACCCTCATCACTGCCTCCTTTTCTATTCTCGCTCTTGTGATGTGAAAACTTCACATCGACCGCACCGGGAGTCGATGCTGGTAGGAGGAAATACGGAAACAATGGCTTTGACCGAACTGGTGCTCATTTGAAGTTAAAGATATTAACTTTCACATGCAAACATCTCCTAACATGTTCATACGTCCAATGAATAGTTTCCCTAGCTCGATTCTTGAGGGGAGATGGCCGCTGATAAAACAGAGAAGTTATTTTCCTCCAGTGAGGTGCGAGCATCTAGGTTCAACAACACTCTTTAACATCTTGTGCTTTGATTTCACTCTTTCCGGTTTGCCTTTCTCGGCAAGATCCATACTGTCCCAAAGCAAATTGTTCTTCGGCTCGGAACAGCTGGAGGAAACTTGCTCGTTTGTCGACAAAATATTGAACAAATGTACATTTTCCGTGCCCTGCAACCATTTTCCCACATCACTTATTATGAGTTACAGTAAGGATGAGTGGGTAGAAACATTTATACTCCTAATATTTAGAAATAGGCTTTTATATCATTTGAATCAAACTGCTTAAAATGTTTCCTCTTCGTCCACTCCTTCTTTCTCTGACACACACACACCACCATGTTTTAACTTAGTTTGCCTGACATCATGTCTTATCTTCAACACGTTTTCATCCATGTTGTCACCCTGAATCTTCTTGTTTCCTCATTCCTCTTATGTGTATTGCACATATCAGATACAGTAAGCTATTCTGTGCCTCACATGTTACACTGTGTGCTGTGACACTCAGCGGCCCTGAGCACACCATGCTGCACACACTGCTGTAGAAAGTGAGTTTGGAAGTATGTTGGGTAGACAGCCTGGAGCCGCTCACAGCAGCGGGTGCAGGCCTGATGATACAGAGCTAAGCGCGGTGTCACTTCGCTGTCTGGGAGCCCAAATGTGAAAATTCCCCCGCTCGGACGCCCCCCTGTTCTGTGGAGACAACAACCGCTTTGTTTCTAATTCAGCCGCCGCGGAGCGTCATTTGAATATTTTCAGCGGGTTACCCAAAACAACACCGCAACACGGAACAGGTGTGTGTGCGCGCGCGCCTGCGTGTCTGTGTGTGTTCGCGATTCGCGTTTGTGCGCGTGCCTGCGTGGCCGAATGAAACAAATGCCTCAATATTAGATGAGAAATCGCGCGAGCTGGGTTACATTGTACGGCAACGTCGGTGCTTTTGGAGAAGCTGCCCAACAGTGAATAACGATCAACCCCCCCCCCCTTTTTTTTACATACAAACACACACACATAGATAGACGGCACGCGCGTGCACACCGTACACACAGGCGAATGTGCTCTATCAAAAATCATATGACAGGCGTGGTCATTGAGTAAAAAAACGTTAAAGGCCAGTTTGTTTTTGTCGTTGGAGGCTCTTCAGATCCGATATCGCAGGAGAAAATGTGGGAAAAAAAGATCTACCTTATGGAGGTCGATGCGTATCCTCTCCTCTCCTTTATGCGGGCTCTCTGGCCACAGGTGATAGCTCGAGCCGTAGTTGGGGCTGTCTTTGCTGCTGTTGCTGACAGTGGCAGACGAGTTGCCCGCGTACGGCCGCTGCGTTACCGGGGGGGTGAGGCGGGAGTCGCGGCCGTGCGGCTGCTCGCAGATCCTCCCGGACTTACTGCGGGCTTGTTCACAGTGCTGCGGACGCTGGGGACAGAGCCCCAGTGCGCCCTGCTGCTGCTGCTGCTGCTGCTGCTCTGGCTGTTGCAGCAGTGGAGCCTGGTGAGTCCTACATAGCTCTCCTGAGCCGCTGGCGCAGTAGTTGATAGGCAAGCTGCTCCCCACCAGGAGCTGCTGCTGCGCTCGCAATTGTGGGATCTGTTGCTGCTGCAGGTCCGGAGTCTGAGACTCGAATGCTCTCTTGTTAGCCTCGGTGAACTCACATACATTTAAAGAGCGCCCTTTCTGCGAGTTTGCACGGATTCCTTCAGGGGAGGGGTCCCTCTGTTGGAGTCTTAAATGACTGTGCTGTTGATGCTGTTGCTGCTGCTGCTGCTGCAACAGCTGCCTGTGGTCTCGGTGCCCTCCTGCTCCTCCTCCTCCCCTGCAGCGTTCCACGATGCTCGCCTGTGGGTAATTATCGGCACTCCTTCGGAGACGATCCCCCCTTTTAGATTCCCGGGAAAACAGCAGAGAGGAGGAGGACGACGTTGGCGGCGGCGGTATAGGCGGCGGAAAAGGTGGGGAGGGCTGCGGTGGGAGAGGATCGACAGGATGGGGCTGATTTAGAGAAAAGCTCGCCTCCTGCTCGGAAAAACTGCAGTGGCAGCTCGGAAAAACGGGCTGCTGCTCCGACTGCGGCGGCGGCGGCGGCGGCTGAGCGGCCGGGGCCCAGGGATCCTGCTGCAGGTGCGCCGGCTGGCCGCCGCTGGGCTCGCCGGCTCGGTGTGAAGGTCGCCGGGCGGTGTCGTAGCTGGCCAGAGGCAGCGCGTCTCCGCTGTGAGCAGGTCTCCGGGAGGGCTGGCTCACACAGGGCAGCTCCTGGAGGCTCTGGCGGTGAGCGGCGGTGGTCGAAGTGCGGTCTCGGTGGTGAGAAGAGGGCGGGGGCGGCAGGCTGAAAACAGGAGCGTCCGGGTCTCGGCTCTGCTTGCTGCTTGCTGGCTTTCCGTCGGGGACGTGGTGCTGATGGACAGCTCCCGCGTACCGATGCCGCATCCCCTTGATCGCCTCGTCTCGCTGTGGTTGCTCCTTTGCCGTGCAGAGCTCCGACACCCGTTCATTGCGATCGGTCCCAGCAGAATAGGACCGTCTTGTATCATTGGTAGGTTTGACCAGGACCTGCCTTAAAACGTCACCGTGCAGCCAAAACGCCGCCTTCGACTGAATATCGGTCCATAGCGTGCTATGCGCACAGGTTGCAGCGGATCGATCACTGCTTAAGGCTGTTACAAATCGGGTTTATCGGGACGTGGAAAGGTGTTTAAATCCGGCTCACGTGGTCGATCATCTTAATCCACTGTGGACCCGACAGATCCACTTTGTCAATGTTGCCATAACCAGCCTGCATAATCAGAAATCACTTTTACTGCTACGTCACCCAAACTGATCCATGGGCCTGTCAAACACGATGCTTTGCCCAGATACACGCCGGCTGTCACTCTAGTTCACGATCAACTCTCAATGATATCCTTCCCTACCAGTTTCATGTCCATAAAGTCGACTCGTGATTTAAGAAATAGGAGGGGAACAATAAAAACACACTTTATATCTTTCCCAAAACACATCCCCACTTGTTGGCCCAGAGAAGGCCATGCAACAAACCGGGCTGCAAGGATTACCTCATGCCATACAGCCGAGCCTTTGCAGCCTGGTATTTAATAATTTAGCAGAATATGCCTGGTTTTGTATTACCAGGCAGAAATATTTAGAATGGGAACTGCATGCAGAGCCAGCAGTCGGCTCGCAGCCTGCTGTGTGTGTGTGTGTGTGTGAGAGAGAGAGAGAAAGAGCCGCTGCTCGCTGCTGTTGCATGCTCTCGCTGTAACATGGTGAAGGCTTAACTGTCACAGCAGTCAGGAGGCAGAGGGAGGCGCAGACGGCGCTGTCCGCGGTGCTGAAGGAGTTTGGATCACTAAAATAGCCTCTGCTGTGGTGTCAAGTAGCCAGAGGATGGACAACTGTCCATCAGATGTCCGTCACAAATGTGTTGCAGCTGTGAGGAATATTCATTTTGGTGACACAGAAGTTGGATTAAAGGAAGAATTCAGATTTTTTTCTCTCCATTTGTGAAACAATACTCCCATCCCCATAAAGTTAGAGATCATCATTTCTACTGTCTGGCCATGTAGTCATTCACACTTAGCACGATTTCACTGCAACAGATGGGGAACTAAATCTGCTCCACAGTCCTCCCTCTGTGTTTCACCGGACAGAGTTTCCCTGCTGAGCCGTAGTGGAGGGATAGTTACATACAGAGGGAATTTTCTACTAAAGAGAATTACTTAAAAGAGATGCTCCCTTGATTCAGCAAAGTCAGATGGCTGCTTTAAATTTTGCTTCAATCGTTCAATCAGGCCTCACAAATCATCATGTGGTGCTTTTTAAAGTAAGTGAACTTTGTGTCTGCTGCAGCTTTAAAACCAGACGTTCAAGGTTCTTCACAGTGACACATAAAATGCCCCTATAAAGGGAAACAGCCATCTCAGAGATGGTCATACAGAACTAAAACAAAAGCACAACAGAAGATCAACAGTGTTAATATAAGTATAAAATATAAATATAACTGCTTTTCAAGCATGGAGTAGACTAAGAGCTCGAACCATGCAGCCTCTAACGTCATGTGTCTGCCTTTAAGCCCTGCAGAATAAGGGGTTAAAAAATAGAACAACATAATGATCATTGCGTAATTCTATCTACAGCTGCTTTCAGATACATCTCTACAAAGAGATCTTCAAAAGCTCATTTTTGTCAAGTTTATGATCGATTGCTGTGTGTTTGGGTGTTTTTTTCCTTGTTTTTCATCATTGTTGTTGTTACATTAGCTTTACCTTTACATATCTCTGCACATGCTACATGTTGCATTGCATACATTTGAATATACAGAACATGCCTTGACTGCAGATTTTGCCTGAGTAGGTGAGAAGTTAATTCACAGTCACGGCTACACCCAATAACCCTCATAATTTACACAAAGGTATGTAAGTATAAGCTAGACTTTAAAAATTTCAGAGCCTTTTACATCTGTGCACGGCGTATAAGAGTGGTTTAGTTTTTGAAAAATGTAAGGATACACAACACAAACGCACCATTTCAGTGCGGGAGGGAAAAGTTGAGACTGAGCCAAAGAGACAGGAGGGGATGGAGCCAACTTTTACATCATACATTAGCCATTCTTAATAAGTAATAATCCTTTCCTTAAAGCTGCTTCAGCCATTTAGAGTTTTGATGGGTCTAAAGACTGCAGCAGTGGTGCACTTTGCCTAACCACTGGAAGAAAGCTGAGGTATGCTCTGTTTTATAGCTACGTGAAGTACTGCAGGAATTTGGAGAGGAGCTCCGGCCAGGGCTGCATTAGAAACCTGATCATTTTCATTAAGTAATTGGTCACTATGACCTGTGTGAGTTCCTTGGCAAGATGGAGTTTCATTTGCTAGTTTGGGAAGCAATGTTACTGCTTCCACATGAATAATTAAATCAAACTTTACAACTCCTGGACACACACAAACACTCGTTCACCAACCAGCTTTCAATGCCAAAGTCCACATTTCCTCCCTGTCTTGTTTTTTCCCCCCTTCTCACCCTCCCTCTCTCCCTTACACACACCCACAACCATAACGACACTTCAATATTTCACTCCAATAGCCTCTTTCTAGCAAAAGCTGCCAGAATTTAGTGCCTCTTGGATTTGTCCCATGCAGCCGTCAAAGTTGGCTGCTCCAGCCATGTTAAAGCATATTGTGTGTCTCTGTCTTGTTGGCTCCTGAAGGGAGAAGCAGCGGAAGATCTGTGACACTAAAATGGTAGAGGAGGAAACATGGAGGAGGCCAATGGCTGCAGCACGTAACATAGGAAGTAGATAAGAAGCCTGTAATTACAGAGAAAGAGAAATCCAACCAGGGCGAAGCAGAGAGATGTGTAAGTATTCGTGTGTGCGTGAGAGCGAGGGAGAGAGAAACTGATAGTGTGCACTGTGTCTGTGTGTGTGTGTGTGTGTGTGTGAGTGAGAGAAACCGGACCGAGAGGGAGAGATATCTAAAAAGAGCAGGTGCGCCAACACAGAATAGATCAAAAGAGTTCAATTGAAAAGAAGAGGAAGACAGAAAATGTGTTGTACTGTGAAGTGAACCAAAAATAATTACACACAGGTACAGAGATTAGCCTATTATCTTAACACAGAATCATCTTTGCAGAAAGATAAGTCATATGTGTTTTATAATCGCAGTTCTTCCAGATATCTGTACGCCTCTGTGTGGAATCTCTTACTGTTTATTATATAATGTGCCCACCAAGTTTTAATGAATATTTATCTGAGCAGTTTTAACTTTACTTTTACAGAACACGTGACATCTTTCTGGGAACCAAATTGGAGTCCATCAGCTTATTAGACATAGTAGTGTCTCAAACCACCATGCTGTCATGATATCATTGGCGCAGAGGTTTGCATGCCTCTAATAGTGAACTGCAGTCCATGTTTGTTTGCTTGAGCAGAGCTTTATCTTATTATGATGCACACGGTGATGGGAGTAAGCATGGTGACTGTTCAGTAAGCCAGATTCACATTTACCTTGAGACATACATGAAATCAAATTTAAATTGAGAATGAGTGGATAGGATAGGATAGGGTGTCATGAACTGAACAGATTTTAAAGTCCTTTGTGACCATCACCTGTTCTCAGCCTTATGACAGTAATTTGTTCAGATAATGTTGAAATGGTTTATTTTGCTTAAGAAGTATGAGACCTCTCGCAGCCCATAAAGGAACTCAATTTTTATTATTATATGAATAATTCAAATTTCCTGAACTCGCTTACCTGCTTTTCACAGAATAGTAACAGCAGGGCAATTTCCTGTTTAGTACCTCCATGTTTGAAATAAAAAGCAGCATGCCCCTGTGGTAGATAAAACATGATAAATGCTCTTTATGGTTGCCCAAATCAGCAAGAAAATGTGATGCATGTGCCCCATCACATGAAGCAGGCGCCCCTTTTAAATACAAGTTAATATTCACTGTTAGATCTCTGCAGCCGCGAACAATAGATGATCTGAAGACAGAAACATATGATAGGAAAAAGAAAAGAAAGAGAGACTCTCAAATGTAGAGAAGAGCTTACCAGAACTAGACAGGTTTCCAAAAACACTTTCTCCTCTGCCCCAAGTGCACCATGTGTGATGCGTGTTAGGCAGCCATTTTGAATTAGTCTGTCAAGTCACTGCATGTCATTGCCATGACTGTCATCTCACTCAGCTATAACGAACTGGAGTGACGCCTCAAGGATAAAGAGTTTGATGTTGCCGGAGTGACAGAGGGCCTTAATACAGTGCAGACTAGTGGATAATGTGACACACATTCTGCTGGACTGATGCGTCTAGCCGAAGCAACTGTTTATATGCCACATGCATGATACACAACCCGCAATCCTTGAGATACGAGACGTGTCGTGACTCAACCCTGCTGCGGCATCATCGAACACTCGCTGCAGCCGGTGGGAGGTGATATGGGAGGCATGCTCGAGACAGCGTGTCTGGGAGTTGCAGGGTGCCAGCCACAGCAGCGGCCCCGCACCCGATGGTGGAATTTATCTCTGACAGCTAACGTCATTAGTTAGATCTGCTCCGGCTACTCAAATGACTAAGCTGCTTTGCCATCATTCATGAGGAGGCAGTTACAGGGAAAGTCATTGTTAAATATCAGCTGACATGTTAGCATCCCAAAGTCCCATAAATGAGTGGAAAAGCCGGCGCAAGGCGGACAACTGTGATGAAGTGTTTTCTATTACCACCACAAGCAAAGCCAAGGTGCAGGGGATGATAAAGTGGCCCGTGCAGGCAGCAGCTGTAATGCTCGGGCATGCCAGGTAACATCCGAGATGAGATGAGATGAGATGAGATCCCATTGAAGGAATAAGGGGATACTCAAGAAGCATCCTGGGTAATCCTGACACGCAGCCATAAGCTTAGAGGAGCAGAGGGGTGAGTGTTCTCATCCATCTCAGAGGTTGAACAAGAGAGCCATTAGTCACCTTATAGTCCACACAAAACACCCCCTACCCATCCAGATACCACACACACACACACACACACACACACACACTGTTATGGTTGTTTCCTCTTCAGCATGCAGAGGAAAAGGCTATCACAGCCCGGCTCTATTAATTTACTGTAATATTAGATTTGCTGTGGTTTTTAATCATGAGATTATGAATAACAATACCAAGAAAATCTTATTGTCCGGGGCAATTATTTCCACAAGAATGACAAAAATATTTTGCAAGAAAGACAAACTTGCAAAAATAGTATAAGAGAAAAAAAACATATTCTAAAATCTGCATGTAAAGACTGAAAAAGACGAATGGATTTCAAGCTTCTGCAAAGATTATTTTTTCATTTGATAGCTCCCACCTTCATTCAACTCATTTATCTCTATCTGAGACGTTATCTCACTCGCTTTAAAGCATTATACGTCACACTCTGTCCTACCTCTAATCAAGTTGTGGCACTGTTAATGCAGCACTGACAGGCGTGTTGTCTGGGTTTTGTCTGCTGCTGCAGCAATATGATGTCTCCCCACCGCACGATAGCAAACACCTGCCTTGTTTTCCCTGCCGTGGCCTCAGCACAGGCATTGGACCATCAACCCCTCTTCACAGAGCACAATGATGTCACTGCATTAAATGAAGCAGCTGATGATGAGGGGAAGTAAAGAGGACAAAGAGAAAGAGGTGAGAAAAACAAGGCAGGGGTCATTTATGATGCAGTCTGGTGTGTTTTTAAGGGGTGTGTGTGCCCCTGCACGTATAGGTGTGAGGATGGTTCTGACATTATGCGTGTGTGTGTGTGTGTGTGTGTGTGTGTGTGTGTTTAAAACATGTGCCTGAGGGTGCATGTGTGTGCATCACGGTGCACATGTGAACACATGTGCATACCTGTGTGGGCGGATGGGACAGGCGTTTGACAAGAGAGGTTCAGTTTGCCCAGTTGTAAAATATGGTGATGAGAGATAAAGAGAGGAGAAAGCTCATCACTAATGCAAAGGTTCAAAGACTCGGCCCCCGTCTCATCATCAGAGCCACAACAAACACAAAGGAGATGACCAACTGACCCCCGTATTCACCACCAGCAGGCAGAGATGGACTGTACACTCCTCTATAAAAAGCCCATCTTATAAGAAACAATCGTTTCGAGGAGAGCACACACTTCTTCACTACTTATATCGATCAGTTCACAGCCTCTGCACAGGAATAGAACATGTTAAAAACATGTATAAATCAGACTAATCTAACTCATGGAGCATCCCTTTAACTGCACGCTTCACACCAGTAACACAGAAATGGTCCATTTGTGCTTCCTCAAGGTGCAGCTTTGTCAGATAAGAAAATTCATCCCTGTCAAAAAAAAAAAAAAGAAAGAAAGAAAACCTAATGCACTGGTGCTGTTGGGTGTGCAAATGCAAATTAAGTGGGGCCATAAAGATTATTAGCTACAGATATTAAACCCTGCAATTGCAATTTCATCATGCAGCCTTTTCACATCCATCTTTTTTAACTAATAGTGAAGGGAAAGAGAATGAGCTGAGAGGGAAGGAGATGAGGGAAGGAAAGAAGACGGAAGGAAAGGAAAGGAGAGGGAAAGTGAAAGGACGCACCTTTTCATCTGATGGAGGTTGCACAGGCTCTCTCCTTGCAGAAGACACGTCAACGATGATTATAAATGACAGCAGGAAAATCAATAGTCTCCTACTGAGAACAGGGGCTCTCCCAGTCTTTGCAGTGTGCAGTCTGTAGCATGGAATAACGGGGAATACACGCTCTCAATTTTTCTTTTTTTCTTTTTTTTTTGCAAGCACATGCTCAGCTTATTGTTACAGCTATTGGCTGCTGCCTCTTTCCTCCTCGTGTATTTTTACCTTCTCCTCCACCTGTTTGTGCTCTGATAATAATAAAGGGGGGTGTTTCAGCTACATTAAGTCCCTTTTTTATTTATTTATGTTTTTTTTTTTTATTTATTTCATTCTTTGCTCTCCTCGCAGTGAAATCTCATTCCTGCCTCTGTGTCATGGAATTAATTACAGGAGGGGCGTTTAATGTGATTTACAGGGGATCGATACGATTTGGACTTTTATCAATTCAGGACGATAAAATAAAATCTGACACGGTGTGGGTCTCCCGTTTGGAAAAAAACGCTGATGGGAGCTGTGACAAATCAAGAAAAGCACTGGAGGGGGGTTTTATGACCTTGTGTGCGCTGACTCCCCCCCCTCCTCTCCTCTCCTCTCCTCTCCTCCATCCTCCTCCTCCCTCTGAATTGATGCGGGGATTCCTGGTTGCTATTTTTAGCCTCTCGGTCGTGGAGAGCCGTGCGTGGGTGGAGGAGAGAAAGAGGAGGGAGGCAGGAGGAGGAGGAAGAGGAGCACCGGGGGGATGGAGAGGAAAAAAGAGGGATGGAGGGGGAGAGGAGAAAGGGGGGGGGGTTGTATTGGTGGTGGTGGTGGAGGTGGGGAGGAGGGGGTTCCCATGCGGACTTCAGCTGCAGCAGCATCAACACAAAGCTCCCTGCTGCGAGGGCTTTGAATCGTGACCAGACAGCCAGCAGAAAGAGAGAAAAGGGGAGCGCCGTGTCATCCTCTGCACACAGGACGGTACTGCTTTCTCTCATTTAACAGCAATGCCTTCTTCTTCTTGTTGTTGTTGTTGTCTTTTTTATATTTCAACCTGTCTTAAATCACACAGCTCTTTATAAAAAGAAAAAAAAATGGTGATGATGGTGGCGGGGGGGCGGGGGGGGGGGGGATAAAAAAAGAAGTCACGCAGAATTATGGAGTGTATAATTATATTGTGGGAAATGAGAGAGGGGTGTGAGGACTCTGGTCGGGGAGAGTGTTCAGTCATAAACCCACAGTCATAAACCCGTAATGGCATTTGGTTTTATGATATTTTCACAGCTATTAATACTATTGCAGGCCTGTATGTCATACTGTTTTTTGGTTGTCTTATTTTTTTTTTTTTTTAGACCTGTTAAGTCTGAAGCCATTTAATGACGGAGCTCTCTCAGGCTGCATTAAGATTTATTGATTGGAGGTGTGTGCTCCTTAAATCTGGATTTACACAGGCTGTAAGCACACACACCTGATGGGGTTTTCCCATCTATATCATATATCATATATATAGTTTTAGGTCTGTTTTCTCCTCCTCTTTAGAGAATCACAAAGACCAGCCATTAACCTTAAGCCTTACATCTCCTCACACCATCTCATCCCATTCACATGAAGCCACACAGGCTTGAAATCGGAAAAGCAAAGCGGAGGGACGCTTGGCATATGGGGAGAGCTTTTAATATTTATCACTGGCAGACTATTTTTAGCTCTCGCTGCCGTGTTGGCGTCGAGGCTTTCCGGGCACACGGATGGCAGGTTTCCCCGTCACCCGCAGGTCACACGGCGGGGGGAGACCCAGGCATGTCATACCACGGGAGAAAAGGGAAAAGGGAAGAGAGAGAGAGAGAGGAAGAGGATTAAAAAAACACAGGCATGTGAGAGGACTCCTCCAGCTGGTTGCATTATTCACTCACGCACTTAATCAGAGGAGGGTAATTACTGAGAGAAACACGAGCAGCCAAAGTGCCGCAGAGGGGGCGTATATGTACAGCACACAGGCCCGGGTGATGGAGACCACTCAGTGATGGAGTCCTGCTTCACAGACACACCTGTGACCAGCAGGGCAGCTCATTCATCAGGGCAGGATGTTACTGAGCCCAACCAAAAATGTCTCAATCTTGGGGTATCGATGTGTAAAGATATTTCAATAACACTCAGCATTAATCTTCACTAAGCAGCCAATAATAAGGCAGAAGATGTAATGATTGCTCACTGAAAGTCCTTTACATCTGCAGGGGGTTGTTTCTTGTCTTTTCTCGTTGGGACATTAGGTCGCCATGACTTTCTTTGCTCACTTATAATACAGTAAACAGGCCCATGCAATGTAATGTATCTGCTGTTGGGTCATTCACACATGTGCATAAATCCTAAGTGTAATGTTCCTTTGACTTTTAAAGGACTGAGGTATTATTGGGTAATAGATCTGCTCGAGTTCTTTGATATTTCGCACGGTGAAGTGGCAAGCTTTCCCTGATATAAACCCTGCACACTTTGCTGTATTCCTGTACAATAATTAGGCCTAACCTCGGGGAATGAGCAACATCGTGTCCATCATGTCCTCGCCGAAGTGAATTCAGGACAGCGCTGGTGTCGGGAACATAGCTGAGAGGGCCGTGAAAAATACACTCTGTGCTGCCGTTTTCCCTCCCAAACACGGACGTAAAGAGAAGGAGGAAGTGCAGCACAAAGCACAATGCGTAAAAGTGAAAAGATTGAGAACAATGGAGGAGACAGAGGTAGTGAGGGATATGGGAAAAAAGAGGTTGTCTGATTGAGTGGGAGACGTGGGAGGGGAGAGGGGAAGGAGGGAGACAGAGTGCATTAGAAATGATTGGAGGGGAGCAATAGAAGGAGTCTATACTGGATGGGGGTAAATTCAGATGTTCTGGATGATAATGCTGCCTTGTGTCCTAATGAAAAAAGCTCTGATGCTATCTGGCTTCTGGAAAATGCTGCCCCCCCCCCCCCCACACACACCTCCCACCTCCCCCTCCTCTCCTTAGTGGGGAGTAAAGCCACTTTCTCTCCTCTTGGAGGGCCCTAACTGGCTAAACACAGTAGGGGATTAGCTTTAGCTTCTCTTTGCTGCCAAAGTGTCCTCGAGGTGCAGAGAGGCAGCAGGTCTGTCCCCGCTGCCTGTTGGTCTGTCTGCCCTCCATCTACTCTGCATGGACGTCTGGATTCTGCTCCACCCAGCCGTCAGTCTCCACGCGTGTCAATCCGCCTGTCTGTCTCTGTCTGGCCAGCTGTTTGTCCAGTCTGTGTACTATTTGTATTCCATGTGTTTCTTTGTGTCTGTCCTGCTTCTCTCTGTCTTCCTCCCTGACAGCCTCCCTATCTTTCTCTCTCTGTCTCTCTCTGTCTCTCTCTCTCTGTCTGCATGTTGACGCTGGGTGCCTCTCTCTATTTGACTACCTCCATTTTGCTGGACGTCTCCGCTGCTCGCTGCCTGCTGCACGCCGGGCCATCTGTCTGCTTCACTGCCTCTTTGCCTCTGTTCTGCCCCAGAAAAAAAAGAAAGTGTGGAGAAGGAAGAGTCAGACCCACCCAAAAAGCAACTTTGTTATTCACAATGCAACCTCCGTGCCACAAGTTTACGGCGTTGACGGCTCTGCGTGTGTACATTTTGGTAACCCTGGCTAATTTAAAATGGAGCCGAGGGAAACGTGGAACAATGACACAGACACAGTTCTAATTAAGGAATTAAAGGAGCTTAGGTTTAATTTGTAACAAGGTCCGTTCATCAGAGAATTCAGCTCCTTACCTTGAATTGGCTGTGGCACGATGCAGCTCTAATTCGCAGCTGACGTCATCTTCATAATCTTTAAGTACGGTGGAACAACTATCAGCTTTTAGCAGCATTGTTTTAACCTTCGAGGGACACAGTGACATTTTAAATTTTACTCAGTTGTATTTTTTTTTTCACCAAGCCCTAAAGGCTACAGAGTATTTTTAGCAGACAATCGCCCTGGAGATTCACTGTCACTACGAGGGTTTTGTCTTTTTTCACTTCTCAGTATCAAAATATGCAGAGTACAGCAACATTAAAGAAGAGTTTTGAACATGATTAAATTATTTTAGGCCTGCAAACTTTATGGATTCATAAATGTTCAGCATTATTGTTTTTCTTCAGGTGGTTGATTTCTGGACAGTAGAGGCCAAACTGCCAACAAATATGAAACACAGTATTTCATAAGTTAAACGAAGACCCACATCCGACTTTTATAAGCTTTTTTACTATTTGTATGAATTCTGTACATTTCTATAAAGGAAAAACTGAGCTAAAACCCAAACCTCAGTAGCTACACTGAATAATGTCTGGAAGCTGCTGTTGGTCAGAAAGAGACAGCTTCCTCAGCTGCTAAAGCATATAGCCGTCCTTAAAGCAAAACTTAATTTACAATTTTCCCTTCTATTATAAAAAAATATCACCTTTGATGAACTGACCTTTTGATAATTCAGATTCATTCAGTCATTCAACATAGATAAATGGAGCAGTAGTGTGGTCACAAATGAGAAAACTATACCTACTCAGGGTAACTAGCTTTGCAGATCTCAGCAGCTGTCTCATGTTTTCTCTTTGATAGATGGTGTGCTTAAACTACCTCTGAATCTCATAGTTAAATGAATCAAATTGTAAAGTAATGTATTATATTGAGTTAAATATAAATATCTGTGGCAGGAGGGAAAAAAAACAGAAAAACAGATGCATTAAATTCCGGTCCTGGCTGAGGACAGTAATAATCAAATCTTTCATTTTTACTTCTCCTTTTTGACTATCCAGTCACAGACTGTAGTATTTTTAGGTGTAATGTTGGTTCAGTGATGCTTTTGAGGGATAAAATAATCAACATTAAAAGGCATAATAGGAAGACATTATTGTTACACAGTTTGCCAACCAGGTTGAAACTTGAAACCCTTTTTTCTGAACTTCAACTTTTTCTGTAGTTTTTTTGGTTCAGATGTCTCTTATAAATAAAATGCACTACAACCATATCAGAATTATAGGACAGAAGAGATAAAAGCAATACAACTTGTTTTGAAGTGGCAATGCCTCTGCCAGACTGCTGTGTTTTGGGCCTGATGCTGTTTTTTGGTAATGGGCCAGACAGATGTGCTTGCTATCCATCAGCCCACAACATCTTCCATGTGTCACTGACAGTCTATTTCCCCGTGGTGCTGCCTCTCTTTAAAATGTGTCATTTTATTGTTCTGATTTCTCTCTCTTCTCTGGGGAGTGGAATATGATTTCACAGAACATTAAGTGGATGGGATCTAAGGGAATAGTGTGGGGACTGGGGATGGTGGCAGTGGTGGAGAGCGATGGTGATCTGGCCTAATTAAGCACTCTCCCCATCTCCTTCCTTCCACCCTCCTCCTCCTCCACCACCTTCCTCACCCACCCCCACCCCAACACCCTCTACCCCCCACGCTCTCTGATAGGTTGGTGACTTTCACCGTGGAGTATGAAGGGCGAAGGAGTACTCCTCAAATCATAATCCGCCTGACTTGGGGAGAAAAAGGATTAGCCTAGCAGTAGCCTGAGCAGCCATGCAAAGGCGCACGCTCCGGCATCCTGTCTCTTTAACCCTGTATGTCACCTACAGCAACACAGAGAGAGTAGCCGGACATATTAAGGCATCAGAGCAGTAAAGTCTTATTCCGTCATGGTCTTTGTGGACAGAAATGATATCAGGCAATGAAGCCACAAATCAAAGCGTTGTACTTTATCCCACCACTTCCACCTTGAATACTGTATGATGCAATCTGCTTCTGCTTTATAATGATGTTCCCCATGTTGGCAATACAGCTGAGGTTTAATGTACATTTCACACGAAAGCGTGACCTCATGTTTTGTTAATGGCTCTGACCCAAGTATCATTGCACGGGTGAGCGGCGCCAGGTGGGATCTAAACCAACCTCCTTCTCCCTCTGGCCCACACAATTATTACCCAATTGTCTCCTGCCATTAAAAGCATGGTGTCCTCTGCAGTATTGAGACATTAAGGAAGACCTACAGAGGTCAAGCTGCGATGAAGGCCCAAGTTACAAAACACATGCTCTAAACGCCCCATTCAAATGACGAATGGCTGTGAGTGTTGGCGTCACCGTCACGGAGGCACAGGAGAGGCAGGAGGGAGGGAGTCCTGCAGCTACAACACATGCCCCCTCCTGCACATCGGGCACGGGGCTCGGGCAAGCGTAGGGTGATTGATAGTGGTGCCAAGACAACATGTCGTCAGGGGCCCAGTGCACAAGGGTGCCTAGCAGAGCAATGATGGACGAGCCTGTAGACGCTACATAAAAATCGAACCCGGCATATATAACACATTCCCGGCTCCCTTTCTTAACCTGTAATGTATAGTGATAGAAATTTGTTTCTCAGTCCATTGCCGCGGTCAGTGATGGATGCCAAAAAGAAAGAGAGGGAAAGAGGAGAGACGGGAGCGGAGGAGGGTGACTCAGTTGTGTGTGTGTGTGTGTGTGTGTGTGTGTGTGTATGCAGAAACACTGTGGGAAAAAAAATCTTGTGTTGTTTTGTAGCTGTATTTTTGTTTTTTCAAAAAACACGTGTGCAATAATATATCCAGTATGCAATTATCTGTTTTAGTTTAAGTTAATCAAGACTAATATGAAGTATTAAAACACTATGTTTTGCTTATTTAGTACACGGTATATCTGCAGATTTTTCAGTGGCTCAG
>JAVQJZ010037726.1:0-12749 GCA_036025355.1 Leiopotherapon unicolor | reverse complement strand
ACACTATTAACAATATGATTATATTCCTGTAATCCATAGCTGATCTACACCTATTATTATTCATAGATAAATTATAGGTAATTTCCTTAAACAGGCTCATAGTTAAGTTTGCATGTTTTTATGACTTATGCTGATGTATTAAACGATTATTTCTGACCGCCTTTGGCAACCCTGCTGCAGCAGAAAGTGTCCAAATGGTCAGAGAGGACGTGTTAAAGTGAAATAAAGCGTTTCTTTTAGCAAACCCTCCCCTCCCTGATGGAGCAGGGGCTGCTGAAAGGCTGCAGAGATGGATGGATGGACTGGTGACCGGTGTCATCTCCGAGCCTGCGACCAGTCAGCACAATCTGTCCATCCCCCCGGTTCCCGTGAAAAGACGGGGGAGTTCCTGCTCCTCGGTGCGTCCACGTCACCGATAAATAATGAGGGAATAATAAACAGTTAACCACCTGTCGGACCCGCCGCACAATGGGACGGCCCATACAGAGCCCCTCATGCATGGGTAACATATTTACTCAGCCCCTTTCACTTAACGAAGCAGAAAGGGAGCCAAGACAATAGTTAAGTTCATCTATTTGGTAAAATGGCACAGCCCTGCGAGGGGATAAAAAAAGTACAACAATCCCATCATGTTCTATATTAACGAAAATTATAACTGGAAATGTGTGGATGGAAATTAATTTGGGAATATTAAAAAATGTCTCCTGTTAATCCCTGCAGGCATATTTCTATCATAAGTGATTTAACATGAGTAATCCTCCCTGCAGAGAAACGTAAAGACACCATAAGTGATAAACATCAAATCCCTGTGGGCATATTAACACACAAGTGAGCACAAACAGAAAGAGGAGGAGCCAGTATGAATATTATATATAAAAAAAAACATCAAATGATATTGTGCGAAGATGATTATTAATATGAACACACGAGGAGACAGAAGAGAAAAACGTTAACTCACAATAATAATAATTTATTATGAGCATTTAGTTTTGGAGCTGGTGGTGGTGAAACCTAAACATCCCATCAATGCATAATTTTACTAAAGTGATGGGACTTAACTAAAGTGTGTGTGTGTGTGTGGAGGGGGGGGGGGGGTCGGTGGTAATATTTCAGAGATGTGCTTTTAATGGCTTTAATTCAGCCGCAGCCAGCTGTTTTTACTCGGCCTGGTAAAGGAGCCCGGGACGTGGCAAGCTTGCAAAGCTCGTAGAAATTAGTCTCGGTCAGGCCGAGCGGGCCATGCTTCCTGCTAACCATCTGCTTACCGCGCACAAAGGGAGGATTTCGAGCAGCCCCGAAGTAAAGGAATACGGGCTCATAAAAAAGCTTTGAAGGTCTCGTTACTTCTCGGAGGTGAAGCGGTGGAGACGCCTGCTCTGCGCGTCCTGCGTGCGCACCTCTCTGCAGAAAGGAGCATTTCACGGAGGCGTTCCCTTTTTAATTATCGGATTGTGGCCGGTTTATATTAGATTGATGTGGAGCCACTTATCATCATCATCAGCTGAGCAGATCCCGAACAAACGACGCACAAAAGTGGACATTAATGTGCGCAAAGCTGTTGCCGTAAATTAGCAACACTTTACGCACACGTTTTAATTAACATAGCCCTTTTTTTAAAGTTCTTTATTGGGGTTTAAAGGTTTCATTTAACAAGTCAAACTGCCCAGAAAACATAAAAACATGATCAAAATATTACAACAGGAATTTAGGCCTTTATTATTTTATTTTTATCATGAGAAGATTTAAAAAGTAATTGTTCACCTTTTGTCCACAATTCAAAAAGATCTTTAAGTAGAAAAATGAATGCAAAAACAACTGCAATAAAAGACAAAACAGCTCATTAAAATACAGATAAATAAAAACAAACCTTTACGTTTTTTCGTTTTTTTTTTTTTTCTTATTCATAATACAAATTTTTGGTTTATTGCGTTTCTTTAATTTGGTCTCAAACAGGCAACACTTGGGCGTTGTTGTGTTTTTTTTTTCTTTCTTTTTTTCCCTCTTTGGCTCTGCGGCGCACTTTCGCCTGATTGCTCTGCTTTAACGGGTTTTTCGGGGGCAAAGCTGACAGAACACGACGATCAGGCTCCAAGTCGCTTTAATAAGAGTTTTATATGGGGGTCTCAGTGTCCGCTCATATGAATGCGTTTTAAATCAAATCACAGATGCACTTTTATTCAGCCGGTTAAAATAGCAGAACAAAACCGTCTTTAGAAATAAAGCTTTTTTTTATTCCTCTGGGCTTTTTTTTTCTGAAGCCGAGAGAGGGAAGGAGAGAAAGGCCGAGGGGCGCCTCCTCCGCAGCTGAGGGTGACAGTTAGTTCATGGTTAACAGGATCAGGAGCGCACGGCTCAGGCCGCACACTTCTCCTGCGCACTGAGCTGCGCGCAAAAAGAAAAAAAAGTGATATTTAACACATCTGTTAAAGCGTTTTGATAGCAGAAATCCCTTTAAGACATTATTGCATGACGAGGGCCAGATTGAGTGTTGAGAATCCAATGAAACCCTAAAAACTGATTTACATGTGAGATGCTGCGCAGCGTCTGCGACTAATGTGGAAAATGTAGATTTAACAATAAATGTGGATAAATCAGTTATTCTATTATTGGTGTTTGATAGCTCAAATCTCTGTTTATTTTCTGCAGCGCTGAAAAATGGAATAAAAGAATAATTTAGCATTTTAACGGGTATATTTTTATATCCAGCATGAGAGAAGAGACACTCTGAATAAAGAAGATGAAATATCTTTTTAAGTGCTCATTAAAAGTCCCCGTATAATGACTGAATCTGTAAAGATTGCTCTTTAATTAGGCGGCTTGCCTCTGCCAAACAAAACAAATTGAAAAGAAAGTGGTCAACATGCAAAATTGATGACAGAGGCTCTTTTGTGTTGGGGACATTGTGTGTTGCTTGCTTATGAAGTCTAATGCAATCATAAATTGCGTCCTGCGGCCAATCAGCGGGCCGGGAGCTGCGGCATGAAAGCGACCCATGTGGAGAACTTTGTTGAGCCCCTTTGTGGAGGCTGTCAGCCCTGAGCGGGGAGGGGGGGGGCAGGCTGCTATAAAACTCCTCTCCCCAGAGTGAGGGAAGCAGAGGAGTAAGCAGCCATTCACACGACTGATTCTCTCCCAGCCGCCACAAGGAGTATCTCAGAGTTCACGCACTTGATTTCTTTTGGTGTTTTAACCCGGGACCATGATGATCCCAAGCGTCCTCGCGCCTCCTGCCTTCTACCCCGGTCTGTACCGGCCCGCCGCCGCCCTGCCGCTGCACCAGACGCTGCCGTCCGTCTTCCCGACGCACTCCAGCTTCCTGGTGGAGGACCTGCTGCGGATCAGCCGCCCCGCCGCCTTCATAAACCGGACTGTCCCGTCGGCCAGCGCGTCCCTGCCCACGGCCACCACCACCG
This sequence comes from Leiopotherapon unicolor, assembly GCA_036025355.1. NCBI lineage: Eukaryota > Metazoa > Chordata > Actinopteri > Centrarchiformes > Terapontidae > Leiopotherapon > Leiopotherapon unicolor. Next base: position 9,336 of record JAVQJZ010037726.1, on the reverse strand, counting down.
TGTCCTTCAGCGGCGCGCACGGGGAGCGCGCGGCGGCGGTGGCGAGCACGGCGGTGACGCGCGAGTCGTGCTCGCCTAAAACGTCGGTGCCGAGCAGCAAAGACCCAACTTTTCTCAAGTTTGGAGTGAGCGCCATCCTCGCCCCTTCACCAAAGAGCGGTGAGTACACGGGCTCCTCTCCTCTCTGCGAGCTGATGCTTCTCTCCTCTCTCAGGATTTTAACATGTGCCGTGTTTCCTCCACAGCCTCCTCCCCCCCCACAGTCCACAACCTGCACTCCAAGACCTTCCCCATCCCCTGTTTTGACGGAAGCTTTCACCCCATCTTCAGGACGCCTTATTTACCAGGTAGGCGCAACTTTTACGCATCTGCCCTCCTCAGCTTCTCCTCCCTGCCTCCACAAATCTGTCTGAACTAATTGCATTTAAATGTAAAACACTTTGGCCCCCTGTCATATATTTTACCCAGAAAAGAAGAAATCACTGTCTTATTAATGGGCTAACTGGGTCTGGCCCCTGCCCGTACTCACCCACACACCCACCCCCTAATTAACCAATTATCCCAAATCGTCACGCTCTAAATTTGAGGCGGGGTGGTGAGTTTTAGTCCCCCCTGCTTCCCATTGGGGGGCGTTTTGGCATTTCCAGGCCCCGCGTTTTCCCACAGCGCCCGGGGGGCCACCGGGCCGCTGCAGCGGCCAACAAAGCCCCCAACACCGTGACCAATTTGGTCAGCTCCCACCGGGCGAACCACCCACACACCCCGGAGAGTGACTTTTACCAGGAGGGGGGTGCAAAGGCGTGAACCAGTCATGCACTAATTTCCCTATTAGGCGCTATTGAGAGTTTTCAATATTCTCACAAGACCACATAGCGCGTCCTTGTTCCTGATTCTGCTGCGGCCACAGGGCAGCTACAGTCAGGAGGAAGTCCAGGCACACGGGACGAAGTCTCTGGTCTGAGGGATTTCGAAGCAAAGCGATTAAAAAAAAAAAAAAAAAAAGGCTCGAGTGCATCCAAAACGTCGCAGCTGGACTCATCGGATGAGTTTCCACTGAGCTCCATCCTCAGCCTCTGAACGCTCCTCTGAGCTCCGAGCGGGCCAATCAACGAGTTGAGATAAAGAATAATCTCTTAGAAAAGTCTATAAAGTCGCTAGTCCGTGCTTTCATTCAGGGAAATCATAATGGAGATGGAGTCTTTTCATGGGCTCAGCTGAATGCCTCAACAAAACAACTCCAGCGTCCTGAATAGCTTTTCGTGTTCATTTAATGAAAATGATTTGAAGGCACGAAGAAAAAAAAATTCCCCTCCACTCTTCACCCCCCACCTCCTCCTCCTCCTCCTCCGGGCATCAGTATTCTGGTATGCAGTTGTGTTTAGTTTGAAAGTGTAAATCTCCTTTTGTTGCGATAATATATGGCCTTCGCCGCCTGTCCAGAGTCTTTTCTGCGTTAGTTCATTACTACACAATTACCGTTCACGGTTTATTAACTCCTCTATCCGCCCTCACAGGGTTCCTTAAAGGATATGCTACCTCTTTACCATACCAATGCGCTTGGGGACCGGCCAATGTGCTAATTAGTCACCTCGTGCCATTTCACTCAAAACGGAGACGTATTGCGCAGCTCCAAAGAGGGAAAACTCTCCATAATAACCGATTGAAAAGTATGGCCTTTAAAGAGAAATCATTAAATACACACAGAGCCTGCCTGATGTCTGAGTGGTTTAAGTTTAGATGAATAAAACAGATATTCTCCCTCTCCCTGTTGGTCACTTTGTGGCCGCAGAGGCGTTTGAAGGACAGTTTCCTCTCTACAAACATACTTTCTCTCTCTGATGTGGTAAAGAAAACAAAGCTAACAGATTCTCTTCTCTCTTCCTGCAGCATCATCATCCGTCGTGCCCATCCCGGGGACCTTTTCTTGGCCTCTGGCCGCCAGAGGGAAGCCCCGCAGAGGGATGCTGAGGAGGGCGGTGTTCTCCGACGTGCAGCGCAAAGCTTTGGAGAAAATGTTCCAGAAACAGAAATACATCAGCAAGCCGGACAGGAAGAAACTGGCCTCTAAACTTGGCCTCAAAGACTCACAGGTAAAACTTCCTGACTGCTAAAAAAACGCTCAACACGTCGTGCGTAATTTGCGCGTAAAGACACTTTTACGCATTCCGCTACACCTGACGCACAACTTTGTTTTTCTGTTCTCACGAACCATTTTCTTCTGTTCTCCAGGTGAAAATCTGGTTTCAGAACAGGCGGATGAAGTGGAGAAACTCAAAGGAGAGAGAGCTGCTGTCCTCCGGCGGCTGCCGCGAACAGACGCTGCCCACCAAAGCAAACCCGCACCCGGACCTGAGCGACGTGGGCAAGAAGTCCTCAGCCGAGGATGAGGAGGAGGACGAGGAAGAGGAGTTCAGGAGAGAGAGAATGATGGCGGCGGGGTCCAGCATCTCCTCTCCATCCGTTTCCAGTAAGCACTCGGACTTCTCAGAGTCAGACGAAGAAGAAATAACAGTATCTTAATTTATTTTAAAGAGGCGAATATAGAGATATAACCCCTGTTCTGTTTTCATATGAGACTGTGACCACATTTGTAAGAAGCTGCAGCCCTGAAACAAGAGATCATAAATGTCATTGTTAAAAAAAAAAAAAAAATTCACTCTCAAGTTTGTTGCTTCATCAGCGCATGCGCACTGTATGGGATCTGCTTCTGAGACACAATTTGCTGTTTTGCACAGCTTTGTTCAATTGTACAGTATTTTGTACAATTTTGTATGGAAATTTTATGCCAAGAATCTTGAGTTCCCTTTACCTTGATATTGAATAGAGTTGTTTATTGAAAAATGTAGCTATTTCGTTAATAATTTATATGAATTTGTTTAATAAGTATGTTGTATTATGTGCTGTATATATGTTTATTTCACTTTTTGTACAAATACCAAATAAAAATGTAAACAATTCCAAGTCAACTGTATGTGTGGTGGTGTTGTATTAAAAAAAAAAAACTGTTTGACAAAAATTCAATCATAAATAATCATTAATTTTATTGACCCACAATAACTTAAGACTAGTACAGTGATAGATTCAATTCTCCGAGCCCTGGACAGACCAGTGATGACAAACAGCACCAATCTGCTCTGATGTAAAGAGACTGTACACAAAATACTCCTTTTCAAGTACTGTAACAAATCGGCTAGAAAAAAGTCATCAAAATGCGTCAAGATAATCAACTATTTACAGAGTTATGTTACATATAAAAAAATGTACATAGCAAAGAAGGCTAAACATTCATTGAGTTTGTGAGTAATAAACTGACAGACGGGTCAAAAATGCTTCGACAACATCCAATCCTCTCAGAACGGGCTTCACCAAACAAGACAAACCGGGAATCAGCCTCTTTGTGCTTACAAGGAGCGTAGCAGGAGAGCCTCTATAAAATACACAGACACACATCGTGGACAAAGAACGTGGCCAACAAATCCGAAAAGTCTTCACAAATCTGGTTCCATGCTGTACGTCTGAAAACCGCTCGGGGAGGGGGGGTGGACACATTCAGCTTTTGGCTTCCATTTGGGGATCACAATGAATGTTGCATAGGATTGGTGACAGAAAACACTGAGAGCGATGGAAGCCTCGCTGCACTACACGACCCCGGCTTTAAACCTTCGCCTGCCTTTTCCCAGAAGGCAGGCTGGGAGGTTTTTAAAACAAAAAAAGGACCATATTCTTCTTCTTTTTTTTTTTTTTTAAGCCACAGAAATGATGTCAAACTGTTTTTATATTATCATTCAACCACAAGTACCTTGATAACCTTTAACCTCAGATTAATTATATCACTATAAACAAAGCAGCATATACACTAGTTTTCACTTAATTAGTTTGTTCATTACAAATCACATAATCAAAACAGACTATGAGCATGGCGAAAGCACAGTTAAAGGATGACAATGAGGTATAAAATCAACACAGCTTTCCCCCCCAAATCAACCTGTGCCAGGTTCTGATTTCGAGCACCCAAACACATCGATATTTTTGTCTTTCTCGCTAGTGGTCCAAATAGTTACACCAGCGTCACAGCACCGGGTCACACATGCATACGACTTAATTTGAAACCCAAAGTACTGCTTCTCACTCGCGTCTGGATCCCACGGCATCGGTGTTTGATATGATGAGAGGCCGACGCCGCTCCTCGGGCGACCGGAGGCGCTCGAGGATGAGGGTCGACTGAGCCCTGTTTTAAGTTTACAGCCATTCAGACAAATAAAGAGTCGGCTAATGCACGTAGTCTGTTTAGAAAAGAGTAAGGCATTGTTTGTTAAGAGTTCAGTCCAGCACCAAAAAGGGATTTTGTGCTACAGCAGCCTGTTCGGGCCAATGTGCATGGAGGAGGATTATTAAGTGGACAAAGCAAGAACGTAGAAGTGGAGGTGATGTTTTGTGAAATTACATGGAAAGTTACAACACAGAGAGAAAAGGACATTATTTCCAACATGGTAAAAATTAGAAGCATAAATCTAGCCATGGTGAATGTTAATATCCCAGTTTGAGCTCTCTTCTTGTAAGGTTTTCTATTTTTGTAAGAACTCTTGATTGAGTTTGTAAGTTACAGATACACTCAATGAAAGCTTTTTATTTTCATGACGTTTAACTTGTGTTGTCTGCTGTCACACTTGTGTTATTCTGCTCCATTTCAAAGGAACAACTCTGGAAGGACAAATGTTTCTCTTCTCTGAGGCATCACTGTGCACACTGATGAAAAGTCCCATCTGATGCGTCACCAAGAGAAACAAAAGTGTCTGCAAGGATTGTGGTGAGAATTTTTGGTTAAATTGACCAAGTTAACTGCTTGAATTGCAGATTTATTTTCACAGAATTTGACATTATTCTCATGGTAAAGTAACTTTGCCACAGTGTTTACTGATTTCCGTCTTAAAACACTTTTAATATATATATAATTTAATAACTTACATACATATAAACACACCAGGTCTCATCCCTTTAGTCTAACAGGGGCTTTGAAAAGACACGTAACTCAAAAACATTCAGATGTATCTGGTAGGAACTATTTTTATTGGTGCTCTCTTAATGACTTTTTGTGGACATGTTTATCTCCTTCATTTAGCTTTGATAAAGTTTTGGGGATGAATGACATCGAACCGTGTCTGGAGTTTGCAGTGTAAAGATAAACAAGTTCTCTGTGTGTAGGACTTAACATTCACTTTGGCTCGATTTAACTCCAGCAATCACACAGGCACCTTGAGCTGCAGAGGAGGAGAAGAGCAACAAGCGGCTGACCGTCCATTCATCCATCCATTCATCCATCCAACCAGCCAGCAGCCTCGTCTGTGTTCACTGAAGGGCCTGTGTTACCCTCTGCAGGCGGCTCAGGCGCACTGCAGCCGGGCCGGACCAGGAGTTTACTGGAGCTGATGCTGCGGGCTCCGTGGAGGATGGAGGACTCCTGGCTGGTGTTTAAGTGTGTGATGATGCCTCATCAACAGTGACAGGCTGTGTGCTTTTATTCTGTCTGTCTGAAGTAAATGTCAGGCTCCTGATCGAGGAGCCACGGGCCACAGCGGTGAAAACGAACAAAAAAAAAAACATAGAAAAAAAATAGCGCAGTGCAGTAGAAACTTTTGTTGCCCGTTTTCTGAAATGCAATTTGAACTTTTTTTTCTTTTTTAATTATTTGGGTTACCTGCACCCAAATTAAGGTGGCTGGATTTTGTGGCATGAAGTTATACTCTGAAACTCGACGTTCTCACAGTGAGAACAGTTCTTATAAAAAAAAAGTTTCCGCCTGAAAAACTGATCCCAGTGTTGCGCTTCGGTGGCATCACAAGGTCGACTCCAGCGACGAGTCCAGGATATCGTCCTGGTGGCTGTTGCTGTTGGAGTCGCTGTCGTAGCTCTGCGGGCTGGACGACGTCGCCGCCTCCTTCAGACGCATCAGCATGTTCATCTGTCAGCAGAAACAAGCGTCAGTTTGATCAAAGCTGCAACTCAGGGATGGAAGAAGCTCCTGATCCCTCCAGAAATTGTTACTGAAACTCTACTTCTTATGCACGACTAACCTGCCTTGATATTCCCTCTCATTTTCTTTTTTTCAGGTAAAAATGTATCTTCAAGTGTAATTTTTGCTCACCAGTGGGTCTGCGTCACTGTCGCTCTGTGGTGGCTCTTTTCGGACTCCCTCTCTCGGGACAGAGTAGCCGTCGAAGCCCACGTCTTCCGGACGGAGCTGCAGCAGCGGGGGCCATTCAGCTGGAGTGGGCGTGGCCGACCAGGGGTAAGTGTCAATCACCCAGGCGGCAGGGTCCTCCCACGCAGCCCTGCGGCCGTACAGCTGCAGAGAGAAACAGAATATAACTGAAATATTCAAGAAGATGCTCTGAAGATTGTCTCCACCTTGAAAGAGCAGAGTGATCACCAAAGGCCAGTTTTATGTGGAAATGTCTCTAAAAAGCCAGGTGTTAATCTGCACTAAGGAAAAATGAAATGAATTTTAATGACAGCGGCAAACGTGAAAGTTGCTCTGAATGAATGAAAACATACAGCAGCCACTGGTGGTAAACGAATGCAATATGACTGTTAACAGATGGAGAAGTGTCTAACTTGAGTTAATTTATATTGTTGTAGTTTGTGTTTTCTATGATATTTTTTCTTTCTATGCAGCTTTTTTTTACAAACATCTGTCACATATTATCTCTATTATCATTTTTAAAGTAACAAATGCCAAGTTTCAGGTGGAGGTAAACGGCATCACTGTTTCTCTCAGCTCACTGAACTCTGCCTTTCAAGCTCCCCCTCACTCCTGCTCTGAGGCTGCATTCTGCTAATTAGCTGCTGCTTAATTAAATCAGATGCTAATTACGCACAGATTGAGAGTACAAATTAAATCCACTTCACTTTGATGAACGTAACTCTGGTCCTCCGAGAGGGCAATTCAGAACAATTTTAACATTTTCTGCTCATTATACACTTCTGCTTCATTCAGCTGGTCCCTCAAACGTCCCCTCAGTGAGCTGAACTGAGACTTTTTACTGTTTTATTCTTACAGATCCTAGTAAATCACTCTCCATGTGTTACCTGTAATCCCTCTCGTACGGCCTCCAGCATGTAGGGGATGATGGAGTAGTTCCAGAGGTCAGTGAACCAAACCCTGGATCCCTCCACGTCCATGGGACAGGACAGGAAGAGACGAGGTCCTGCATGCAGGCAGAGCAAAAAGGTAAGACACTGATAGTTTCCTCACATTTATATCCATTAAAGAATCTTTCTCCAGTCGTTCATCGCTCTCGTACCGATGGTGACGTCAGAGGAGCTGTGCGTCTCCAGGAAGCGGTTGAGGTGGTGCCAAACTCGCGGGATCCAGTCGATGATCTTCACCAGCTCCATGTTGCGCGTTCGGCTGCCGATCTCCGTCTCGATCAGCTTCCTCCTCAGGTAGCGACCGAGGAAGCCTTTCACCGGCTCCATGTGGTTGGCACAGAGCACCCACCTGATGAAAGAGCAGAGAGGTGTTTATGTGTTGTTTTAGACTGTAAATCTTTAAACGTCCAGCTTTTAGTCGGAGGATATGAGCAGGAGTTTACCTGAAGTTGTGGTGAAGCTGCAGGTTGGGGGCAGATGAAGTGGCTTGGCTCATGGTGCCGATGATGTAGGGGCTGAAAGGAGAGAAACGCACAGATTATTATTCTTTCTCGTCAGGTAACGTGATTCTCTTAAATTACCGGGTGTAATAAGTTGCAGAAAAATGGCTCAGACAGTTTTGTATGCTGATTTGCATTTTCTCAAAGAACTCCTGTCAGCTGTTCGACTTCAAGATGAAAACATCTAAAGTCACAGGTCGCACAAAACATTGGTTTGGGTTTTTAGTTTGCCATATTTATAAAGATGTGCATATGTCATCAACATGCATTTAGACATGCATTTTAACATGATTTTGTGCAGATGCATGTGTAAGTGTGTGTGTTTCTGTGTGTGTGAGCTGACCAGTGCTGGTAGTTGCAGTTGAAGACGCCGTTGAAGATCTCTCCCAGCGAGCTGACGTGGTGCAGGTTGTCGAGGATGACCACCAGAGGGCTGTCTGCGCCCGGGACGCCGCTGCACTGCTCAGCCAAACCTGACAGGTACTGACGCAGCTCCTACAGAGAGAGAGAGCATCATGGAAGTATGTATTTGTTTTTATAAGTCTTCTGTAAAAACCTTTGTGACTTAGATAAGCCAGACTATTTAGAGTTTCAGTACTGTACTAGAGAACAGAATAAGAAGTCTGCATGGCTGAGAAATTCAAATATTATCTCCAAAATGTTTTGTGACTGTCTGAAGAAAATATTCTGCATTTTGTGTCTGTTAAATTCTGAACATTAGGTTTGACAAACTAACCCAGACTTTCATAGATGCAGAGACGTGCATTTACCTTGCTGGACTTGTGGTCCACGTTGAAAGTGACGACAGCGTTCGGGGTCAGAGGTCGGTCCTCCAGCAGCAGCAGGTGTCGAGACAGCTGATTGGCCAGGTGGGTCTTTCCCGTCCCGCTGGGGCCCGACAGGATGACCCGTCTGTGCTCCTTCAGCAGGGAGACGTAGCGCTGCAGCATCGGCTTCGGGATCAGAGTGTCGAACACCAGCGAGTCCACGTTCTCACTGCTCACACCTGGAAACACACACACACACACACACACGTCAGGTGAGATGACTGGTTGGTTCAGAATAGAGGATGAGTTTATGAAAATGTCTTTTATTTCCCTTTTTACTAATGTGCAGTTCTCATTTATTGTAGTGCCAGCTTACCCATATCAAACTACTTCCTCTGCCTTTTGTCAACAAGCTATATATTCATAGAGAAGTTTTAGAGTCAGGACCAACATGGTGTTTGTATCGTCTTTCATTCAAGTGCCATTTTGATTATTTACAGTTATTAATAATTTCATTTAATTACCCATGGGACTTCTACAACAACTACAACCAGGTTGTTTTGTCCAAAACTCTTAAATATTAAATTTATCCTCATATAAAACAGGGAAAAACTGCAAATTTTCACATTTTACAGGAGATTTTTTTCTCAATAAATGATTGTTGTTGATTATTTTATTTGGCTCCATCCAAAGACAACCTGATCGACGGATAGTTTCTGCACAAGGGAATTGCTGTGATTGATTTTTAAAACTTTTACTCTGCCCTGATTACCTTGACTTCAATAACCTTTCTATATTTCTCACAACATTGGCAGAAAGTCAAAAAATAAAAAAATCTGGATATCTGACAAATTCCGGATTCTCCAGAAGACCATGGAGATGTGAAACAGAAAAAAATACAAATCTCATTTACTCATTAG
>JAVQJZ010037707.1:0-19338 GCA_036025355.1 Leiopotherapon unicolor | reverse complement strand
TAAATGTTTATTTTCTATTTTTCTTACCACATTTCACCAACAGGATCTTTTTGAAAATGTCCACAATGAGCAAAAAAGACAAGTGGCTGATGTTTTCTTATGTAGCAGTGTTGTGTTTTAACACAGCAGTTTTTTTTATATGATGTGGTATTATTGTTGGACAGCTCATTCTTATTGACCCTTGTGTGTTTGTATTGTATGAAGGTTTGTAATACTACACACAGGCCAAGCCTTACAAATACAAAATGGATGTGATATTGATTCCAAAATGTAAAAATGTCACGCAGCACCTTTCAGAAAGACAAACGGCTTCGTGTACGAGCTGAAATCTGAGGTGGGCTCGCGGGTTTTGTTTTGGCAGAGCTGCTCGTCTGTGGTGAGACAAAGCACAGAGAAAAATGAGCTGCGCTGATGGCCTAAATGGGAGTTTGATCACTTCTTAATAGTTCATCACCTCCTTCAGAGCCCATTACCTTTGAGAGAGCTGTCACGGCGGCGAGAGGCTCATCTGCAGGTTTTGTTCACGCTGGCGGTGACGGAGCGTGAGGAAAGACAAAGAATCAAAGAAAGCCTGGTTCGGAGTCTCTGTCACGCTGACGTTTTATACTTTGAGTGAAAAATGCAGATTTTTTTTTAAGCTTTCTTTTTTTTGTTTGTGTCGTTGCCGTCTCAGAGAAAACAGGCAGGAAGATTCAAACACACGCTCGCCTCTGCATCCGACACACACACGAACTGAGGTTAGGCCGCGTGCTCGTCCCTTTGATGTCGTATATAAATGAACAAATCAGAATTCAGACAGATAGGCGACCATAGGTTAAAAAAAATGATGATTAAGAGGAGTGAGAGAGCTGACAGGCGGGAGGCAAGGAATCACACGCTCGCACCTGCCTGTGATGACGGTGGGGGTGAAACGGCGTGAGATGAAGTGAGTGTGGAGAGGCGAGTGGAGGGGAGGCGAGGTGGGGGGGCTGGAGAGATGGACGAGTGTGGAGAGACACTCAAAAGAGCCACAAGTGGTCCACTGTTCCCCGGCAGCAGCACCTGCCTCGCCGCCTCCCTCCTCTTCATTACCCGGCAACAGACCTCCTCTTAAGGCCGGCGCACGGGGAATTCAAAATGAGTGTGTGTGCGTGCATACATGCATAGGAGCGAGCGTGTCTTACATAACAACGACGCTGTTTTACTGTCCTCAGATTCTGCTGCAGGTTACTTCCTGACCTGGGTGGAGCTCATTCACAAAACACCAGTTTTTAAATGTGACCTATAAACGGCTCCAAATGACAGGCTGATGCTCGCCGAGGTGTTATGAAGAGAGTAATTGGCCGTTAACGACCAACCTCCCTATGCTGTCGCCACACCTGCCTACCTCTGCGACCTTTCTTTCCCAGCAGAAGTATACAGAAGCAGTTTTTCATTTCAAGCCTCCAATTGTTCATTTCGTCTGCTGAAAGGCTGTTGACAACAGATTCGGCTCGAGATAGTTCGCTGATTAAGCTAATGTTTTGGTAAAAAAAACAAAAGGGTCTGAAATATTCACTTGACGGCTTCGTAGGTGATATTGTGCTAAAAGACTGAGGCTGCAGAATCAGGGAGAAATTTGGTGTTTGTACAGAATACATACAATAAATAGAATAAATAAAAAACATAAATAATAGTTATTGCATGGATGAGTGTGGAGCGATGATAGTTATTAGGAAGGGGGAGGAAGTTATTATCAGGTTGGTGCAGTTAATGTGCTGTGTCAGTGGGAGGAGCTGTAAAGACTCCAAGTCAACAAATTGGCATCTTCACTAGTTCATGACACAAGTGAAAAAGCATAGAAAAATGAACAAAATTGTTTTTGTGTTGCAGTCTAGCGTACGATCACCAAACGTCCCGCTTTGTCTGGTATCGTCCAACATTCACTACCACGGTAAATATCATGTAATGCCCTTTTTTTGCATTTACAGAGACATTTATCAGGTCTAAAAAGTCTAAAAAAAGATCCTTTCGACAGTCTGTGACCTCTAAAACAAATTCCTATTGCTCCGATTGCTCTCTAAAAACTGCACTCTTTACCTGCAGTTACCCTTACCATGCTCACGTTGCAAAACAAAAGGGAACAAAAGCAAATAAACCCAAAATATTTCATCTATTTCTAACATATTTGGCTTTTTGGAGCGGCTTGAAAAAAAGACATCACCATCCAAATTCTTTAAATGAACAGTATCTCAGCAGCGTTCATCTTCTTCTCTTCGAGCTCGGCGACTCTCTCAGAAATACGTCTCTGCTCGTCGTCATGCAAACCGCCGCCGCCTGCTGATTGGTCCGCCATTCAGCTGCCGGCCTCAATCGATTCTCCGCAGATGTTTTCCAGGCTAAGATTCTGCAACAAAAACTGACCTTGCCAGATTTAAGCGAGAGAAACCCTCGGACGAGACGCTTCTTTATGCGCCTCATTCTCAGTCGGGGGTGGTAAAAACCTTAGATTTGCTATCGACTTCCCCATTGTGTCCGTTGGAGGCAGAAGACGAAGGTTTGAAAAGCAATTTGCCACAAGGGCGAATCCTGCCAGTCAATGGTCAATCAATGACGAGCCGAGTTTTTACACGCCGCCTGTTGAAGATAATTACACCAGAGATAATTGTGCTCGTTGATTCGTGAAACAAAACCCCTTTAAAGCACACAAGACGAGTAACGTTTTCTGTATTTTAATCTCATCTGTAAGAAAAAAAGAGCCCTTTGTGCAGTGGTGCTGTGATTGTCTCAGTGTGTGTGTGCCTGTATGTTAAGGTCAAATGAGGAGGCTGCATTATCTCAGTATGAACAGAAGTGAGAACAAAATACGAAAAACAACATGAAAACTATAAAAATTCTGTTTTTTTTTCACAGATGTCCCTGAACACACATAAATTAGACATATCAGGGAGACAAATTTCATCTTTATACGAGTGTCAGAAATAAATGTGAGGCAGCAGCAGCATATATTACTGTTAATAATTATGCCTGCTGTGACGCGTCAAAATGTCTTCTGTTAAAAAAAAGTGCGATAATTGTGCTTTCTGGATTTGAGAGACGTGGCCTTTTCTTCATGACCTGAATGCTAAAAAAAAAAAAAGACACATGATTTAAAGGGTGTAAAATCTATTTGCAGAGACAGAAAGTTTCTCTCACGCCTACGCCGTTTGGCAGCGGAGCCTAAACAACATGCATGTTCCTGCAGCTTGCAACCATGACAGCACCCACTCTGTGCTTTTTTTATAAGAGCAGCAACCACTGACAGCTTTACATTCACATACAAAGCAACTTATATAAGGCTGTGATGAGTCTCAAAATCTTAAAATCCTCTTACAGATATTAAACCATGAATTATTACGCTTAATTTCAAGGTGTTTGAACTAATGCATGATACTGAGAAAGGCTGATGTAAATGAGATCGGTGCAATGACTGACAGGAACAAGAAAAATCTGTAATATAACATCATACATAATGAATCATATAAAAATTTAATATTATAACTGCACTTTTTAATGTGCATATGCTTTTCTGCACTGATATTTGCTGCAGAAGCTATAAATGAACTTGTGGAACGTACACATGTTTTCGGGGATCATCAAAAGTGGGCTTATACACGGTTATATGTCTCCATACAAAAGGATGAAACGGATGCCTCCCAAACACACTCACACACACGTTCACACACACACGTCTCCTCAGTTAATGGGAAGGAGGACTCAGCCAGCTGGTGTAGCTCACACACACACACACACACACCTAATCCCCCGTTCGATTTGTCACCCCTCCAAATCCTATTCATCCAACTTCCTATTCACTGCTGTAGAGCCTCTCCAGTGGAGTCTCCATCAGGCCCTCATCTTTGTTCTTACGTCTCAATAGTTTGAGCCTCACCGTCGCTGCATCCCAAATGTGCTGACAATGAGTTTGAAAGAAAAATCTTTTGCAAAAATTACAATTTGATTGCATTTTTTTGAGAATATGCTTGTTTACTTCCCACCATTAGCCAAACCAGCTACTTTTGTAATGCATACGATGTGAACGAGAAATGAACGAGATATGAAGCAGATCCACCTCCACATCATGCAAAACAAATGTAGCATCCATGTGCTTTTGGCTGTGTAGTTCATTAAGCAGGTTTGCATTTGAGTGTTTTGAGCTCTGGACAAAGTGGAAGTGACATTTTTTTATGCCTTTGTGGTTTTGTAAAATCATGCTAGTTTAGGTGGACGGCTAAAGGTGAGGTTGCCTTCGCATGGCGCTTCCTGTCTCACTACGACCTTTTGGAGTTTATGATTCCTACATGTGCTAAATCCTCTTGAATGATTTTTGGAAACATTGGTTTTTACGGTTTTTATTTAGTTTGAAGTGTGCACACATAAGGATTTGGGGGAATCCACATTGCTGCAGCAGTTTCTTGCTATTTCGCTGATCAGCAATGTGCCGAAAAACTCGAAAAAGGATGAAGGCTGCAAGCGAGCAAACACATTTGTCGGGCTTCGAGGACGCACGCTGAGTGAAAACACAACTCAGTTCTTTGCCGTCGCACCTTTAACTCTTCATCACCAGGCCTCGGGGTAACTTAGCTCCGCCTCCTGAGGGTTAATCAGCCAATGAGATTATTTTTGCAGAGACAGCAGCTCTGCCTCTCGGAGATGTTAAACTCCAATCTGTTCCGATCTGAGCACCACCTTCACAAACTACTTAGCACTAATCTTGGGCCACCTTATGCCCACTGCACTAAGACAGACTCGGCCTAAAGGCTAATCGTATGCTGGCACAAACCGCACGCCCGACTGACCAATGGCAGCGCTGCAAAGAGATTGAGAATGAACTCTGGTGACCTGTTAATATCACACCAGGTTGGCCAATAAATGCCATACGGGGTGTCATTATCGGCCCGGGCTTGAAACAACATGACAAGAAGGACGCACACACACATACACACACACGGGTACATTCATAAAGCCCATTCATACTCCTCAGTAATGAGCACATGTTTAAAGAAGCAACATGCATTATGTCATTTATGAGCAAAAGTACAAAAAAGCAATTACAATTAATTGTATAATTTTCATTTACTTGAATGTGTATGAATGTGAATGTGCTATTGTTACAAAACAAAAAACAAACCTCTGATCTGGATGTTTGTTTCATCTCTCCCCATCACTTTGTTCATTTCCATTCATCGCACATCAGCCTGCGATACCACAGATTTCTAGCTCCTCCAGGTGGCGAGTGTTGGCATTACGCTCTAATTTTTTAATAACATAAACAAGTTCTGTTCATTTTCATATTACACAGTATTCACTCTGTAAAGTTATTTGGTTAAAATAAGCTGTTTTAATATGATTTCACCCTTTTTAGCATGATTAAAGAGTCAAAAACCTGCCGCACACAAGTAGTTCAACACGTCTATATTAAAAAGTCATTTAACAAAAGTTTCCTACATCACTTTTTAACAAATAATGACAATGAAATGCCAAAATCTAATAATTACGTGAAACTCTGTTAAAACTTAATACACTGTGTAGTTACCTGAGTGTGTTTAATTATTATATGAATACTGTGAAGTATCATTGCTTATGAATCCACATTTATTAAAGGAAGATTGTGTCATTTCATCTTTTGCCAGTTACAGTTTGACTTTAAATACTGCATGTTTACGTGAGGAAATAACACCATACCGTCCACTGTGTGTGTGTGTGTGTGTGTATTGCCATTAGCAGTTTTTTCCTCCGTTGCCATAACAACCACTCACTTTTGTGGAAGTTTTGTCTGAACTGACATCCACCATTTTTATCAGTGATCATCGGTGACAAAGCGAATCCTGACATTTTTTTAATCATCTGTGAGAGCTTTATTTTGAAATTCTCTTCTCATTAGAGCTGTTTTATTACTGACGATTTGCTCATTTAGTTTACCTGCGATGAGTTTACAGCCAACTAAACTATCCACACTGCTGCAGCTGTAGAGTTTGAAGTGAAATTAAAACCAATGTTGGGCTGACTCTGATGTATTTCACTTTTACTTTGACTTTTTTGGCTCCGTGTGTGTGTTTTCTCGACTGCATCCGCACTAATTTGACAGCTCGTCTGCACTTTTTGTGACTCCAGTCTCCTCCTCAACCCTCCTCTTTTTGTTCATCTCTTGTTTACAGTCTCTTGTCACACAATCATCAGTATTGCTTCCAAAAAAAAAAACACCAACAATGTTTTTATTGGAAGAAACACACACGTGAAGGGAGGAAAGGGTATGTTTGCAGCCAGTAGAGGGAGGTGAAGTTTCACACTGAACAGCATGAACAACTTGTACTTAAAGTGTAGATATAGAAATGTTATATTTAGATCAAACCTCTCTGGGATGAGATCTTTTGTTCCGTTATGAAATGCACATAGGTTTGCTCCCCTGTGAAGCCAAATGTCTGCAGCATGTTTCTCTTTCTCACCGCCTGAGTTAGAAAGGTGTAAATAAAGCTGCGAGATGATCTAATGTGACATCTAAACTTTTCAAATCATGCAGTAATACCAGAAAGTGAACACATCACTCTGATTTCACTGCCTTCATCACTTCACACATCGTCTTCTCTCCCTCTTTTTCTTCTTCATTAACTTCCAATCTAGGTCCTTTCATTTCAAAGCACCGACTAGCTAATCATCTTCTTTTCTCCCCCTCCACCTTTCTCACAAAACACGCCTCCGCTTTGTCCCCTTCGACGTCCTGCCTTCTTCTCTTCTTTAATATCAGCTCATGGCCTCGTCTGATCTTCTCCTCCCAGCCTTTCTCTCTCTCTCTGACTCATCACCCTCATTTCTTCTCCCCCTACTGGACTCCTCTTCCTCTCCTCCTCCCCTCCCCCCCTTTTCCCATCATATAATGAATCTGACTCATCGGCGCTCTCCATCAACCCCCCCCCCCCCCTTTTTTCTCCTTTTATCCCTCTCTGCGTTGGTTAAAAGCTTCCTCCTCTCCTTGTCTACCTCTTCTCCAGGCTCTGACTCATCCTCACATCTCCTGTGTTGTTGTCCCTCATCGTGCATCGCTTGTTGACACTTGGGGGGGGGGGTTTATTAGCACATGTGGGAGCGGCTGGCTGGTATTGTGCAGGTCCCCCCCCTCCACGTGAACAGAAGCAGCACAGCGAACAGAAAATAACATTTGCAGATGCTTTAAAGTCTCCCCAGCACAGCGTGAAAGGTTTTAAATGTATAACGAGTAACAATTTAAAACATGAGCCTTTTTTTGCGTCGCTGCACGTTTGCACACTGAGTTTCCATCTGAACCCTCGTGGCCTGCAAGACTAATGTAAAATGCTTATTCTGGCACTGACAGTACATTTCCTTTGAAAAAAACAGAACATTTACAACATTGGACAGTTACCCTGGATTGTGCCTCCCTCTAGTGGCGCCAAAGCAAAACTACCCCATGTGATCTAAAATACATTCAGCCTTCAAGGATGAGAGGCTGAATTATTTGTCATGCAGGCAAACCAAATAATTGAGTTGAGTTGAGTTGTGATTTGGGATTTTGATGACATAAAGTACAAATAACAAGTTCTGATATGACTTGATAATCTAATAAATAATAATAATACCGATGATGTTCTAATAAACAATGTTAGACGTTTTTTTTGTCTTTTTATGTATAAATGTTAAAATTACTGTATGCATAATAATACTAGCATGCATATTGACACAGGACATGCAAAATGAAAAATAAAAACTAAAGTCACAGCTTTTAATTTGAGCTAGAGAAGTTCAGTGGGCACTTTTTGAAGTTGAACTTCTGAGACTCTCAAGTTCACAGCTGCATTTTTTTTTCACTGTTTGTGGTGTTTCAGAAGTTTGGTTTCTATTAAAATTAATTTGGATGATGCCAAAATTGCATATTTATGCATTTGAAACCCAGATGAACTGAACCAACAGGGATCTGAGGACTCCATCGGCAGAAAAAAGACAAGTTTAGATGAAAACAGGTGCATCTCAATCGTGATAATAATGTGTCGAAAACAATTCAGTTTAAGTGTCTTTGAATTTCACTTTGTGAGCTGCCTTAAACAGACGTAACAAAACCAATCTTGAATTGAAGATTATATTTTTTCTGTTTTTATTTGTTCTTATTCTCTTCCTTTTCAGTCTACAACCCAAAATCTTCCTGTTTACCGTTCTCTCTCTCTTCCTCCGCGCTCCATTTGGAAGTGTTTTAGTGTCTTCTGCAGACAGCCAGTGTTTTCACTGTCGCTCTTTAAGTGTTCGCAGAGCTTTGAAACCACCCAAGATTACAGAGACCCCCCCCCCCCTCTCTGCCAGCTCTTTGTCTGGTTTCATTTAAACTGCCAGCTTGAATCATGTTTTTCACTGTTGTGACAAAGAAATGGACTCAGCAGACACTCGTCCATGATCACTCTTCAGAGGAGGAAGCTATTCTGTTTTGTAGTGGAAAAAAAAATATTTCCTGTCCAGGGAGAAAAACGAAACATTTGATTCAATAGCTCGCATTGTTTTGTGATAAATAAAAGTATGAATTTGCATCCCTGTATGCCAGAGCTTTAACAGAATAAGATGCACACCCACCGCTTGATCCCCAAAGCTCTTCACTTTGTCGTAAACACTCGGCGTCGGGTGGATTTTTTTTCCAGGAATAAGTCTTCTGGTGTTGCACTTTACATTTCAAACAGCACCCACAGAGGCTCACGGAGAAGCACATGAACACGCAGCAACAAAAAGAAAAGAGCTTCTCCTCTCCCACAGGAGCCCACAGGAAAGTTTCATCTGTCTTTGGAAATATATTTAATATTTTCTTCCTCACAGTCACCAAAGGCAGAGGAAGTCTGAATAATCCACAGTTTAAATGATGATATATGAAGATAGTGAGTCTCCCCTGCACCACGACTCTTCGCCAGCTGGGACTCCCAGCATGCACTTTTGCTCGCCGCTCTTCCCATGTGGCCTCGTTCTCGCACCTTCCACGAATACATAAGCCGGGGGCCTCGTGTCAGCGCGTTGTGGGGTCCTCGCTGCGACCTCGGGTGGCTGCGTTGTCCCGTAGTACGTTTTCATCTTGCATTTCCCACCCAGCACATTTCAGAGCAGATCATCATCGTACTTTGTGTGCCTCAGTTGCCGTTCAAAACGCTGGAAGACGTCGTCCCTTTTGCAGCCATCACTGACCTTTCCTGTTGCTCCACGATGTGAGATATCACATCATCTACTGCATGAACTGGCACATGAATGTGGGCACACAGAAGACGTATACTGACTTTTGGTGATCTCCTGACCTTCGTTCTTGCACCAACGTGAAGTTAACGTTTGACGTTTCAACTATTTTTCATTCATTCATGTTTTAGGATGAATTTGTACGGTTCTGTTGATCCCCTTCCTCCAGCACCACCATCAGGTCAAAATTTAAACTTTTAAATGACTTTGATGAGGAAAACAAGTTTCCTGTCATTGTGCCTTTGATATTCTGTGTTTTCTTTGGGGGATTTAGCTTTGTTCAGAAAGTTAAAAGCTTTCTCAAGACCTTTTCTGGTCTTTGCGTCTTAGAAAAATCTTTTTTTTTCTTCCTTTCACAACATTTATCTGTCTGTAAAACTTCCCATTGAGCAAATCTTTCATCTTTAATTGACCTAAAAAAATTGTTTTAGCTCAAAGAACGAGGTCACTTGTTGGTTTCACTGGTGTGCCGGTTAGTCATCCTGAAAACTCATTAACTTTTTTTCCACTGTGGATTGAAAAAAAAAACCCAAAAAGTTAATTTTCACATGGGACCCCCAAACTGTTGCTTTGCTTCCCACCCGGTCAGGGGATAGACACTGATTCAGCTGGGTGTGGAGGACAAAGCCACACACGCGACGCTGCGTGTGCACACACACAAGTTCACAATTTGTAAGCCCAAAGATCTGCTTTGGCCCAGTCAGCCATTTGGACACCAGTCGTGTTTAATGTGTAATTTCCTCCCCTCTCTTCTCTGGTGTCAAAGTATATTTGTGGTCATTTGTGTCATAGCAACAGTGGAAACCCCCCTCATACAAAAAGGTTGTGGATTTCCTGTAAGTGGCTCTCCTCTGGCAAACTGTATGAGAAACTGAAAAAAATTACGCTTTTTTTTTTCGGCCAACATGTTGACCGTTATCTTCCACTGACTTTATTTGACACGTAATGAGCCATTAGAGGCCTTTTTTCATTCTCAGTAAACATCTGTGCTTATGCTTTGATGCTCCACCCTAAAGAGAGACTGGCTGCACTGAAAGCATCAGTGTGATAGAAATTATTCTCTGTACTCTGTGTAAAATATAACAGATAAATGAAAAATGTGAAAGTGTTTTATAAGCAGAAATGTTAAATCCTAATTCTGATGTGCTGCTTTTGCCTCGTTGCTTTTAGGACATCAGGGTGTGTATCACAATTTCAACGCTCATTAAGTCCTGTAATGGAAAATTGTTGAAAATATTAAAAAAGCAAACTCACAGGAGGGGCAGTGAACTTTTCAGGAGAAAAAAAAGAGTCTATCCTTTCCATTAAAATCAATATCACTCATGTAAAATACATGATGGTGCATGATTTTCTCCACAGCCAGAAGCTACAGAATCAGCCAGAATATTTCAGCCGTCTCCTGCTTCTTCATCATTACTGCTGCAATGCAGTTAATGCAGAACAACCGAGCATAAATTGAGCATAACTTCCATTTTTTTTAAGACAGTAAAACTCAACTCGTCATTTCACTCTCAACATTTTCTTCTCTCCCATTAAAATGAAGACATTTGGTTTCCTGTGATTATCTTTTTATCAATCACAGTCAATTCATGCCAAGTTTTGTTGTTATTCTCCATAAAAATAGCAATATTATAATATTTTTTTAATTGAGCCATTTTTGATGATTGAAAAAGATATTTAATTTAAACAAATTGCTTGTTGATTGTGAGTTACAAAGCGGCTCCCCCCAATTCTCCTCTATTTTCTTGACTTTCTCTCTTTTTTTTTTTTTGCTAATAAGACATTTACAGCCTTCTGTAATGCAGATTTGGCTGCCAACCTATTGTACTGTATATCACCGCGCCATTAAATGAGTAATCCGAGAAGCTTGGGTTCACTTCAAGTGCACCATATGCCTCCTGCTGCACGCCGTTACAGCGAGGGAATAAAAACATCACACTTTGATAAGGCTGTGAACCTCGCCTGCCAGCAGTGAGCTGGTTCTGGAAAATGTTACCCAGACTTTGACAGGAACATGCTGCGTATGTTTCCATTATACCATTTATTTTATGGAGGTCACATCTCTGCCTATCTTTGCTTTATTGGCTCAAAGCAAATTTATATTTCTTGTTTATACCTGAACAGCTGCAGAGATTATAAAATGGTCGATAAAATCTGCTTAGTGATGCAATATATGTCTGAAATTTCCACATTTGAATGAGTCTTAAGCACCACAAACATGGGAGTTAACGTCACTGCGCCCCACTGAAGCATCCTAAATTTCCAGCTATAGGCGAATATAAAACAGTGATATTACTCAATGTTTCACAGTATTCAGATGGGATTTTAATTGAATTCATTGATAATGTAATTCCTCCAATTATTGGCATAGGTGGATGTTGTCTGTGCTGCCATGGCAACGCTCCACATCCTCTGCATCCTCCCCATTGTCCAGTCGACGGGAGCATTTAGTCATTCGATCTAAATTCCATTGTTCTTACACTTGTTCCCCCCTTACAACGTTTTTCTGATTCATTCAGGATATCAGGCAGGATATGTTAAAAAAAGACAAAAAAACAGTGAATCATGTGGGAAAAACTGCCCCCAACCCCTGTTTTATAATGTTACAGTCAGAGATGCCTCTATCAGGAGCTGAGACAACCTTTTTCGATGAAAAAGGAATCATGTTTATATGTTTTGCCCTAAAAAGCCACAAAATTCACCCCAGAGGCTTTTTGGAATAAGTGTTGGATGAAATGAATTGAAGCGCTTCACATTGTCAAGGGTGTTGTGAGGCCGTGAAATAAGAAAGAGGGAGGATGAAGAGAAGAACAACTCGTTTGATGCAACTTTCTTTGATTGTACGCCGTTTGCATCATCCACTGAACTAATGGTGCAATTATAACGCCACGACGCCGATTACAAAACACTGACAAAATGCTTTCTGCTCAACATTCATTCTGACTTTCACCAAGGCAAAGACATCGGGAGGAAGACTCGCGCCATTACATCATGTTAACCAGACAGACCTGCTGTTAGACAATTAAAAACTCTCAATCAAGTCACCACATGTCAGCGTCTCCCAGCTTCTTCTGTCTGAGTTAAAGCAGCTCGATGGGACTTTTCACTTTGTCTTGACTTTGGCGGCCCCTGTGAGCAAAGTAGGATGTTAATTATTTGCACCTTTTGTTGAACGTTAGATGAGGAAATGAATATTACTCTCATCATAAACAGTTAGCTTAGCTCGAAGGGAGAAAATGGCCTCGCTGTTTCCCAGAACCTCAAAAACTCACTTATATAAGATGTTTGTTTAATCCGTACACAAAAAACTGCTTCATCTTATCTCGCAAAATGTCCATCTACTCTTTTAAGTTTTGTTTTAATAACATCCAGCACATTTTGGCAAACCGCACGTAGTAAATCCTGATAAGGCAGCAGGAGTTAATAAGTAAGTAGTAAATAAATGTTCTGCTCATTTCCTTTCATGTGTGTGTTTGGGAATGATGAGAAAAGCACAAAAAGTACTTGATAGATAATAATTTTTTTTCTCGTTCCAGCAGATAAAGACATGGATTTATTTCGATTCTAAGTGTCTTTTACAAGCATGAATGATCTGGACTCTGATGCTGCTTTTCATGGTCGCTCTTACGCAACATCGCTCCTCTGAAATGCAAAAGATTCAAGGGTGGTCCGTGTGTGTGTGACTTCGAGTTTCGAGGCCGCTCGGCCTGATGGGAAGGTCGTCGTTCTGCGGGGCGAACGTGGGAGGAGACGACCCTGCAGAAAATCATCCAGCGTTCAAACATAAATATTCAATAACACAGAATTCAGATAATTTCTCACATTATATCTTTATAGATATAAATGCTTAAGATGGCTTTTCTCCGCATTGTCACTTCTTTACAACTCTTGATCGTGCACACAGTTTCCGGATTAGAAAATCTGATGCAACTGTCCTGCAGTAAATCAGGTCTCAATAAAAGTTATTATCTTCAGCTTCAGGTTTCAGAAAGGTGTTGGTCTAGTTTTATGGTCATTTTTGCATTGTTTCTATATTATTTCTAATACTTTGTCCAGCCCATTTATAGTATATCAGTGGCGGCATATATGTTTTATTTAATGAGCAATAAAAGAGATATCATAAAGAAAATAGGCCTCCTTCAGAGTGACTGATTTATCTTTTATAGCCCTGGATGCCGTCAGTGTGTTTTATTGTAGGCTATTGTTCCTGACGCTGCACAGATAAGCTCGAGCCACCCTCCGTGAAAATACCCCATAAATAGCATGATTTATTTTTTATTTGGTTTAAAGTGGATGCTTTCATTGTCACAGGGCCCCAAATGATATTTCAGAGGCCTCTGCAGCTCCCAAGGAGCAACATTTAGAGGAAACACCAGTATATCAGGATATTGGCTTGCAGGGCAGGGTGGGATGGTGGGATGGTGGGGGGGTGTTGCTCAGTTTGGCCTCTCTCTGTGGATCTTGGCGTTTTAAATGGGAGGTTTGTCTTGAGCAGGCCTCTGGGAGGAAGCAGCTATCACACATCCACAGTGTCGGGTTGCTGCAATGCCCCGAATATCAGATTGCTCACGATCTTCAGAGATTAGAAGCTCTGCAGGAGTTTATAGTTCCGTGTAAATTATTCATCACCTCTATATTCCTTTTATTTTTGTGTACAGCAATCTAAAATTAAAGATTAAGAGTATTTGTTTGTAAAATCTTTGCTGTTTTATAACTATCAGCATATATTCTCACTCATTCAAAGGTCAAATGCCGCTTGACCTCGGATTTTTCTCCCCAGCCACCTTGAAATTAAACATATTGCACAATTACACACATCACATGTGGTTGTAATAATATTATTATATAATATTATTACAATAATAATGATAAGAGAAAAATGAAAATCAAAACAATCATGCAGGTTACCTTCAAGCAAAGTACTGAGTGTATTATTCTGCATTCCCATGAAAATGCAGTTTGCATGTAAAGGTATGAGAAGCTCAAAGGCTTTCCTTCAAGATTTGTTCCCGGCGTACAGCGCAGACCAGAGAAAAGTGAAAGACAGAAGAGTTAACGCAGCTCAGTTTCAAAGGAAACACTCAAACAGCTGACAATGTGAATATGTGAAATTTCAGGGTTGTCAGTCGTGAAGATGTATTTCAAAACTGGAGTTAAAAAAATGACTCCTCACGGTGAGAACAGCTGAAATTTCCATATTGTCAGACGTCAAGTTCTGCTCTTGAGCTTATAGGCGGTTTGGTTGCAGGAAACACAGATTTCTTCTGCAGATTTAAGCTTTTCATTCACCACACGAGTGGGATGTCCAACACTGAAATCCAGGTGATGAAGCCCGAGTGAAGAAACATCGGTAGGCGACTCCCTGCCGATGTCATCAGGCGCTGGAGAGGACGTCCGTTTTGATTTGATGGGGTGAGAGCGCCCACGCGACATCGTAACCGGAGAACGTCAGAGCCCCCGCCGGCCTCCTCACGCGTTCACTTGAATCTAAAATGTGAATAGCGTGCGACTGTGTGTGTTAAAGTTTCAGTTTCTTTGGATCACGGAGGTGACAGTCGTGCCTGTTTCGCGTGGGTGCATCCGTGTTGATGTGATTCACAGAGTGATGTGCTGTTTGTGTGCATATTCACTTTCTGAGGTGAATCCGATTGTGGAAACATGTGAAAGAGCAGACAGGGAGAGACTGTGGCCGTTCACCTCCACACATATAGAGGCTGAATCGCAGAGCGAACACGTTTCCATCATCGACCTTATGGAAGTAAGAGCTGAACACATCAACACTTAGTTTGACATTTGGGGAAATGTGCTGCTTTGCTTCCGTGCTGAAGGTTACATGAGCAGACTGATGTATGTTTGTATGCTAAATATGAAGCTCTGTCAGGTAGGAAAGAGGAACAAGTGATCTCTGTTGGCATCAACGTTTGTTCACACGTGGATATTTGTTTTCCGGTGCCTTAACCAGCCTCCACCTTTACCCCGACCACTTCTCTCTTCTACACCTAAACATCATCTAACCCAAGTCGCAACACCGACCGCGAAGACGGGAATCCCAGTTTTAACGTCAGAGAAACAGTCGTCTGGTCAGGCCAGGATGGTGCGTTGAGTTAGTAATAGTAAGTTATTTTCAGGTGAAATATTGAATTAATCTTTCATCGATGGCTGGTTTCCAACAACCAGCTGCATTTTGGATCCAGTTCCTCTTTGGCAGAGTACCCAGATTCATTTAGCTCTGATATGAATTATTAGTCTCCTTGGCCTTAAAAAGCTTAAATAAACTGTCGGCTGTGCTGTCTGAGCCAAAGAGGACGTTACCTCAGATAATCAGGTTTCTGGTGGACACTTTGTCCTGTGACATTAAAAAAAAAAAAAATCCAAGCTCAGGTGATGCAGCACATTTTCTTCAGATTTTCCACATTTCGCTGTGTTGTTAATATTTCACAGATTAAAGCTCTCTCTTTCTTTTTTTTTTTTCCAACTGGAGATGAATGCGAGGGAGCGCTGCATCTGTCAGCCGCCTCACTTCGCAATTAGGACGGGTTTCCACGAGTCCCTCTCTGTTACCTTGGAGTACACAACAATGCACGCAAACACGGACACGCGGAGACACGGCAATCCCTGTGGGAAAGACGGCGCAGGTCTGTGTGGAGGTCTGGGAAGACAGTGGGGAGCATTCATTACCTGTAAGCGATATCCCCTGAACCTGAGCGGAGCAGCCACACAGGTCAAAGCACCTCGTAAAGCCTCCAGAATGAGGAGCGAGATTAACAGAAAGGTGCCAGGGACTTTCTCCATTCTCCGACTCAACACGTGCAATCAGTCTTAATAAGACTTTGATTTATATATATATTTCTTTAAAACAGGCCAAAATTAAAAAGTGAACAACCTGCTCTTAAGTTCCTTCTCCAACATCAAATGTGGCGACATCAAGATACAGTCAGAGAAAGCAAAGAAGTCGCCGTCACCTCCCTCCAGAAGTTTTATAAACCTTCTGGATCGCAGCCAGTCGAAAAATCTGCCAGCTCTGGAAACAGTTTCTCTCTTCCCTTAAAGGCCTGTGCTCCTCGCATGCTTTCAGCTTGATTCATTTGAAGCAGAGGGGGGGTTACGTAAGCCCTCCGAGCTTGGCAAGTGCGAGGTGAGCGGGGCAACCTGACTCACCGCCAACGCGACCCGGCGATGTCAGAGAAGAAGACAGGAAGATGGTGAAAAAGAAGATGTGACAAAGACATCCCTTTCTCCCTTTCTTTTTATTTCAAAGTTTCAGGGCTGCTTTAATTATCCCTGGATCGAATTTGGTTTAAAGAAAAAAAAAAAACCCTCCTGAAAGTGTTAACAAGAGGAAGCAGGTCAACTGATACGAAGACCAGCAGGAGGGAAACGACCCAAGAGAAAAGATGTTTCCTGATGTGTCACTGTCCGAGTAAAACGACCCAAAATGACTCCATTCATTACAGTTCACAGTGTATTTGATTTTAATTGCTTTCACTCTCCCATTTAATCTGTTTTTTTTTAATGTGGCTGAAGGAGGTTTTGGATTCAGGCTTTTGGAAAAGTGCACTGCAGTCGCACTCGAGTGATTTAAGTTTGCCTGAAAATAAAATAGAAGAACTGTTTGTTATACAAAGTCGGTCACTGGTGTAAATAAACCTCGGTGTGTCTCCCTGCTCCTGCTTGAACATAAAAGGAGAGGGCACGGCAGCAGCTTAAGCACAGAAAATCAGTGACTCCCTGTCCAAATTTTCGGGGTCACACAGAAATCTCTCTTTATGAAAAAATGAAAGAATGAATGTCTGCTCCCGTCAAGCTTTTCCAGCATGGCAGTCTGTGCATCATACATCATTATAATGCTTCAAGTTGGAAATCCAAATTCA
Organism: Leiopotherapon unicolor; assembly: GCA_036025355.1. Classification (NCBI taxonomy): domain Eukaryota; kingdom Metazoa; phylum Chordata; class Actinopteri; order Centrarchiformes; family Terapontidae; genus Leiopotherapon; species Leiopotherapon unicolor. The sequence goes on along the minus strand of JAVQJZ010037707.1, from coordinate 2,257 downwards.
TATCAGTGCATCTGCTCAGGAAAACGTGGACCCCTTCAAAACTGTGATGTTTGTAAGGCAAGTTTCTGACATCCAGCATCATTCACCATCAGTGGAGAAGAGAAAAGACGAATACAGTGATGATTCATTCTTACATTTCCTGTTATTTTACACCCTTTATTTTGAATGCATGGACAGTGATGTTTGATGGGGGGCCGTGTACTTTTGATTTAACACATTAGCACACTTAGAGATGGGATGAGGAGAAAAAGGCAGCAACAAACATTAACAAACACTGAATGTAGGAAAACTAAATGATGACAGGTAATTCTGCTCTCATGCTGCTGTGATGTTTTAGTTTATGTTTTTATCGGTGAACTCGGGTTTGAATGACAGTTTCATTGCATTTTTGTCGAGGTCTTAGCACAGTGGAACGTAACTGTTTGTTCCCTTTTTATTATATCCACCAAACACTGTCTGTCAAACTATTAAAATGTTCTAGAAATAATTTTAGCTCGCTTCTTCACTGGTCAGATATGCGACAGTCTTGGTTTGTGTTAATGGTGTTTTTACAGGCTGCTAAAACCTTAAATTTTGTATTAACAACTGGATGATTTCATTAAAAAAATATATTTATCCATGTCTAGACGAATGGAGTGAATATTTCTCATAATCTCAGCCAACAACAGCATGACGTTGCACCACAAACTGTTGAAATTTTGATAACCATTTTGATTTCAAAATAGGAAAATAAAGAGGATTCTGAATGAATTTTTTTTTTGGCTGGCTCTGATATAATTATTGATTTCAAAAAGTGACAGCAGAGAGGAAATAAATAAAAGATAAAAGCACATTACAACAGAGGCCGCTGTTTAATTAGCTGGCGATCTCCAGGAAATGCAGAGAAAACAGAGAACACGTGCAACAATCAAAAATGACAAAAATTTGTGGTTAACCACCTCAAGTGCTGCCTCAGGTCTCTGCTGCTGCTTCCTTAAAAGGCATCGATGAGTTTGGAAAACCAGACGTTTCTTAAGAGGAAAACTGCCCTGTGATTTTTGGACAGGAAGAGGACTGCGTTATCTGTTTTCCTGAAGTCTGTAACGGTGCTCCTGCTCGCCTTTAATGGTCTGCACTTCAGAGAGTAAACAGGAACAAACAAAATGAATGAAAGAAAGGCAGCAGCTACACAAACACACAAACACAAAGACACACGCAGGCATACGGGAAGAAGACGGTGTTGTGTAGGCAAAAGAAACACACACATATTTCCCTCCTGCATGTTTTCATGCATGCACAGACACACACACACACAGACACGTGACCTCATGCTTTCAGATATGCTCACACACACACACACACACTCACAGAGATGCTTTTAGACATCTCTGTGAGAAAATGTGTGGAATAAAGAGAAAACAAACAAAGAAGTAAAGCGGTCAGTCATTTCCTCACCGCCGACCTTGTGTCTGTTTTAGGATCTGAAAATCTGTCAACAAACAGTCGCTGCTGGCATAACTGGTTTTGTGTCAGCAAACACACAAACTACAGCTCACACACACTCAGTGGCAGAGCAACACTTCTGGGATGGATGTAAATTAAGTCAAATCACTTTCTTTTAACATATTTAAGGATTCTTATATTTTTTTAAACCAGTTTATTACTTTATAAATGACTTTTTTCTCTATATATATCATGCAGTATAGCACATTATATGACTTCTTATAAGGACTTTATTAATTCTTTAATATTAAAATAACCCTAACCATTTCTGTCACATTGTTTTCTGTTTTTGTCATGTCCCTTTAATGAAACGGGTGAAACAGCGCCCCCCCGGTCTGCAGCAGGTACTGCATGTCAGTGTGTGTTTGTCACGTCGCGAGAGGAAACCAGGTGAAGTTGATTTCACTGTTTACAAACGTCAAGTATCACCCAACCTGTTGTTGTCTGTCAAAACTGTGAGGACCTGTGAGGTGAAGTCAGTGCCACTCACACCAAACTAACTCATAAAACTCATTCAAACGGAATAACTTTGATTTTCCACTGATGTCTCCAAGCTACAACCTGCAGCAATGAAACATGGAGTCCAGAGGTGATGTGGCATGATGGGTAAGAACCAGTTTGGAGAAAGGCCCTCAGATAAGGTGAGTTATTTTTAAGGTTGCACTGGTTTGAATGTGTTTGCTTCATTTTGCTGCTGTTTCTTTGCTTGTGGGGGATTTTTAACTTGATGGAAAAGCTGTACGGATACTTCAGTAAAAGTAGTGAAAATACTTCA
>JAVQJZ010037643.1:0-10787 GCA_036025355.1 Leiopotherapon unicolor | reverse complement strand
CTAATTTGGTGAATGGCCGTTATATATACATGTACCACGTGTGGTTTTGTTTCATAGCTCATTCAAGGTTTTATGTTAAATCACATTAGGTAGCTTCTGATTATCTCATTTGCTGACCCCAAATCATTTTGATAATGTACAGACAGTTTATTGGCTTTTTTTCATGTTAGTTTTATTTAAGTCTGTCATGTGCTTTCTTTTGAGCAAGAGCCGGAATGCAGTGGAATGAATGTCCCTTACTAGAGCAGTGGCTCTAGATTTAAGGGTTTTAAAGAGAAGTAAACCTGTTCTAAAACTGGCACAGGCATTGTCTATGTTCCAAGCACAGGCCAGAGAGGGGGTCAGAATAGGTGAAAGTGCTAGATATGAATAGCTCGCCATGCAAAGTACACCCCACCTCCCCCCTCGCCTCATTTCTCTCTGTGCCTCTGTCCATATTCTCTTGCGTTCTTTTTTTTTGTTTGTTTGAAGCAGTCAACAATCGGAATCAGCTGACAGGCCAGAGTTGACTCTGATCCTGCATTGTCACTTTTTGATGGTCTAATCTGACTGCCATGCGGCCCAGCAAAGCATTTGGCAAGCATAGCAAACATGAACAATGAGAGCAGGAATCAGGGGAGGGGGGGGGGGCACGGGGCAGCCGGGTTGATGTGGGGTGGGGGTGCGGATAAGGGCAGAGGCATAAAGGGAGGGCAGTCATAGTTAAACACACAAGATTGTTAACACGGAAGCTATATGATACAGCAGTGGGATAGAGCCAGCTTGTGGCAGCAGCAGCAGCAGAAGTAGCAGCAGCAGCAGCAACCTCAGTGCCTCCTCATTCTGCCTCCTCAGCAACTATGTCCTGCTCTTTCAGTTGCACATTTAAAAAAAAAAAAAAAAAGCAAGCAACAATGGCAGAGTTTTGGTCCAATTCACCTTGCTTTTTTCCCTCCTCCCCCTTGAACCATGTGGGAGCGCTGGAAAAAGATTATGGTATTAATGGTCAGGAGCAGCTCCAGCATACCACTCGCTGCTCGCTGAAGTTGGTGCTAAGTTGCAACTGGCTGAATTTCAAAAGCTGTAATGCAGTAAAATCACCTAATAATGAAAGGAGGCCCTGTTCATATGGCGATGTCACAAGGCGGCTGCTTGCCCATAGCTGGCGTAGGTGGCCAAAGAAGTGCGCTAAACTTACACTGCTGACAGAGCAAGCGCAAAACATGATTATTATCATTTTATGCTAACTTACATAATTGTCTAATGAATTGTTGGCATATCTTGGATGAGAGATTTTTATTGGCCAAGTCAGCCAGTTTGAGAATAGCAGTAAGTTCCCTACAGCGATTACTGCTGCAGTGAGACTGCCCAGAGACAGTATAGCTAATGTATGAGCCTTACCACTCACATTCATACTCTCCCTTTTTTTCCTCCCTCTCTCGCTCCCTCTCCCCCCTCTCTCTTTCTCTATACTTTGCCTGCTATTTTCTCTCACACCGTGATCACAGTCACATTAACAATCTGCAAAGCACAAGCAAATCCTCAGACACTGCTGTCCAACATCTTTTTCCCAGAACGAGGACTCGCACCTCACCAAGAATACATACTTCTTTACATTCCATAGCTATCATATGTTCATATGGGTACATAAAGAAGTATGTGCACCAAGGAGGTAATCTTAGGTATGAAATGTTCTCACCTTTTGTCAAGGTCAGGAAGTTAGGAGCAGAATATTTTTCCTCGCCGTTCTCTCTCCCAAGTATGGTAGTCTGCACTGTAAGGTGACTTTGAGTGTAAATTCAGTTCAACACTCAGGGCTTTCGTTTGGTTGCCATGTAAGGCTGAACAGCCAGTCCCCCCGCCCCTGAACATAACAGAAGTTTTGCAGTCCATACCATAGTCGACTGTCCCAGTGACCCCTGCTGTCCTCCAGACAACTGGGAGAAACCAGGAGGATCGGGGGAGGAATACGGCTCCCTTTTTTTATGGCAGTCAGAAGGTGGTCTTTTTCTCTTTCCAGGAAGAATGTTGAGGAGGTAGATTAAGAGGATGGACAAAAAACGCAGCAAAGACGGAAAGAGTTTTCTCCTTGATAGAAAGTCCACAGTGTAAGGTGCTTCAGTGTGCACCTTGTCTTGTATGATGATCGTTTGCTGTGTCCTAGGAGCAGGGGTCCACCTATAAGCTGAATGGCCCCCGCTGACATACTAAACATTTTCATCTCTCTCCTCCCACTTCTCTTTCAGACTGTCTCCCTCAACGCCACCTCGTTCTCCTATTTCACCTCTCACTCTCTCTACCCTTCCTCCCTTCCTACCTCTCACTTGTACCGATATGTACCCCTGTCCCTCGTCTCTTTTGTGTCAGCAACGTCCCCAGTGGCTAGCTGGTGCGCTTGCTGATGTTTGAAAACGAGGGTGATCCAAGTGGAACAGGAAGCTATTGTGAACAGGATTTGGGCTTTAGGCGCAGAGGCAGGCCATAGGTCACATGAAGGCGCTAATGCCCACTCAGCACTTGTGGATTGGTCCTGGCTATACCCCCTCCACACCCACACACCCACCACCACTCCCCCCACTCTCTCTCTCTCTGTACCTTGTTCTCTCTCTTCCCACTCATAGGTCACTGTTTTTAGGGTCTTTTTTTCTCTCTGATCAAACCTCACCTGTCTGTGTTTACAGTGAAACCAGCTGTTCTATTGCATAGGGGGTGGAACCGATCAATAACCATTTGCGTGGTCGCGAGAATTGTTCAGCAAGTTTCTAATGAATCTTTGCCCTGCACCAACACATTCCACAAGTCGCCACTGCCTCTAACCACGCTAAGCTAGCCAGCAGGCTGGGGTGCTGAGGCAATGGGTGTAAAACGAAAAAATGGATTAGGGGAGACCAGCTTAGGTTTGAGTTTGGAGACTTGGTGGCAGAGAACTGAATAAATGGGAGAAGTGGTGCAATGTTTTTGCAGTGGAAGGGTTTGTAATAGCAATGAAGGGAGGTTGAACTGGAGGTGACAGTTGTGGATGAGCCTGGTCCTAAAGGTGTGACGTCCTGTTTAGGAAATGTCACAGCCACCCGAGAGGGTGAGCAAATAGGAGAGAGAGGGGGCGAAATTCCTTCCTACACACAGTGGGATGGAGGTTGGAGAACGTGAACCAGCGAATTAGCCCGGTGGTTGTTGTGTCTGTTCTGGTTTGGGCGATAGCACTGCAGTACTGTGTGCCCTGCATGCCCTGCCTAGCCTATAGCAATCTGTTACAGAGAGAGGGAGAGAAGAAACTGGGTTACTACCCTAAGTACTGTGGGTTCAGGTGGTGACACACATCTAGTCAGCCAACCATTGCCGCCCAATATCCCCTCCCACCCATCCTCACCCCCCCCACCCATCCTCACCCCCACCAACATCTGTGTTAATACACTTCTCACAGCTGTGTGCCGTCAATCCGCTTTTCCCCTGTTCAGAACTCCCGACCTGCCCACTGTTCATTATTCTGATGCTTCGTCATCCCTCTGGTCGCCACGTTCCATCTTCCGCCCCAATCAGCCAACCTTGGGCACAAAAGTGCGACATGTTCTCAAACTTACCTCCCATCAATTAAGAATGGCAGTGACCTCCCCCGCCCCTCAGTTAAATTGAAAAGTGGTCCGGTAAGACCATCAAGAAGGAACCAAAAAAGATGTTTAAAAAAGACAAAAAAAAAAAACACCTTAAAGTCCCAGTAATTATAGTATCCTTAGTCATGGTGACAAAAGCATCTTGGAAGGTGTCGGACGCAGAGAGCGAATTTTGCATAAGGGAATGTCTTTCCACACCAGTGCAGGTCTGAGTTAACGAGTCCGTCATTAGATAGCAGCAGGGCTGCAACCATGAAGCCTAATGAGCCAAAGAGCTCTGCTGCTGCAGCATGTCCGGCCAGTGCCAGGAACACAAGAGGGGGAGAGAGGGAGAGAGAGAGTGAGGGAGAGAGAGAGCAAGACAAGAGAGGGAGGGAGGGAGAAAGAACAAGATGAGAGAGAGATAGAGTGGAGAGTGCAAAAAAACAGGGCTAAAATCCATGTGGGCCATAGCAACTCCCCAGCCTCCCTTTTCCCTGTTCCACCTCCTCATGCATCCTCTTCCTCTCCATACTTTTTTCTCTTTATAAAGCCTTTATTTCTTCCCTTCTTTTAAGACAAGAGGAAGATGAGAAGGAGAAAAAAAGCCCAAAGGTGTTCTCTGGTTAAGTTCTGTCCCAGTGCTGCTGCTGCTGCTGCTGCTGCTGCAGAACAGTACATTCCACTCCCCCTCTCGACTACGCGACTCACAGGCAAACCATGCGGTTAATAACTGATCGCATCCGAAGAAGAGAGAGGGAAGAGACAGGACAGGATACGTCAAGGCCCGTCAGGGGTAAACTCCGTCCGAAAGCGAAGGAAGAGCATATATTACCTGTCAGATCAGTTTCTTATCTGAGCTGCTCCTCCTCTCTTCCCCTCCTCTCCTTCTGTAGTGAAGAGAGCCATAATGACCTAGAGAGCGCTCCAGCTGCTGCAGCCATCGTGTGTGCCGGGTGCACGCCTGACTCGCTGAATCAGCTTCTATGATTGGGGGGGAGGAGGGGTGGTGGTGGTGGTGGGCGGGTTGAGTGCCAGAGTCTGGGAGGGGAGGAGGGGGAAAAGGAGCGAAAGCGGGAATACACAGACACACATGCACACACATTCCCATACAAACACACAAGTCATACCTTTAGAAGAGGAAGACGTAGAGCTGACATGAAGAGCTGCCATTTGAAAAAAATTAAAAAAGGGGGGGAGGCAGAGAGAGAGAGAGAGAGAGAGAGGAGGGGTGAAAAAAAATCTGCAGCACTCTCCTCTCCATCATGTGCATTCTGAGGGAGAGAGCTGGGAGGATGCCCTGGTCGGTGGAGGAGGCAGAAAGTGTACCAACCGTCCTCCCACCCTGCCTTTTTCTTATTCCGACAAACACGCAGCCCCAGAGCTTTATCCTGCTCCTAAAATGCGCTTTTATTATTCAGTGGAACTTTATACAGCAGCTTAGAAGAGGGAGTTTACTGAATGTTTGAGAGCAGAATTGTGATGGAGGTATTTAAAAAAAGAGAGAGAACGAAAGAGATGGCTGTGCCTCTGCGGTAGCAGACAGCTGTACTTTTAATAGTCCCTCGCGATCCATGCAAATTTGATTACCATTGTCAGAGACTAGAGACCGAGGATATTGCAATATCTTTTTTGGTGTTTAGATGTTTTTTTTTGCACTTGTCCTCAACAATGTAGTTGATGCATCCTTGATGTTGCGTCGCAAGGGGTCACCTATTTACTGGGAAAGGATTGAATGGAGATGCCGCTGCAGTTGGGAGGGCGAAGAGCACAGTGGCAGCACAAATTAGGGACCAGAGGTCAGCCAGTCAGCCACCCAGCCAGCCAACAGCGTCCCGCCCCACAGTGCGGAGGGCTAAGCTAAGCGGTTAGCACTATGTGGGAAGCCAAGCATTTGAAACACGCCTCGGCCCCTGTTGCCGGGCTGCTCGTGTGTCTTGTCTCACCACCTCCCTGACCATATTTAGTCAAGCAGTGCAAAAAATAGTTCCAGCTCCGCTCCGCTCCACTCCACTTTGCTCCTCTCCTTGCCTCGCCTCACCCCCTCCTCTCCCCTCTCCCTCTCTCCTCTCTCTTCCATATCCCCCCTCAGCAACTGTTGGCCACGGGCACCGGGAAGCCTCCCTTACGACTCCCTGCCTATTGATTCCACCGGCCTGGAAGGAGAGAGCAGCGTTAGGCCAGCTAGCCCCTGCTACCATTTGCTGCGCTATTTTTAGTAGCTCCAAATAAAGTGGTCTCTCGTGCTTCCACTTGTATATTCTTGATCCCCCACTCCCCTCTCTCCCTCCCCTACTTTACATCCTTCACCACGGACTCCACCGCCTCCTCTGATACCACCCCCTCACTCTCTCTGTCCTTTTGACCCCCCCTCAGTCTCTATCATTCTTCTTTTTTAAATAGAGCTGGAACACGCTGCTTATGGTAGAGCTTCCGTCTGCTCACCGCTATACTTAGAATAACTGCATATTCGAGAACTGGAGGAGAGAGTATTGGTGAATGTGTAGTGCAGGGGAGCGTGGAGGGTGTTAGACAGCAGGAAATATTATTGTGTTTTCACATTTATTTATTTATTTGTTTATACTGCTTTTGGCAATGCAGGGAGACAAGTGGCAGCCTCACCTCGGAGGTACTGAAAAGTTTGGACTGCTTTCTCTCCTCTTTGAGCTCTCATTAATTTTCAAGTGTCTTTTTCAAGCTTTCCCGAGGCGCGGCCACTGAAGAATCTGTTTAATTAGTTGGTCTCATCACGGGGCACATCTATACTGTACGGAAGCAATGTCCTCTGTGCCCTCCTCTCTTTTTTTTCTCCACTCTCTCCTCTTCTCTCCTCTTAAGCCTCAATGACAGCACACAAGTCCTCTTTCTTACCCCACCTGCATATAACTGCAGAATTCCCCAGGATATGTAAGGCAGTACGCCACTGTGCTTTTTAAGGCGATCATATGGAAAGCAGACTGTGGCATTTCAGTTGTAATGAACGAGACTCGCAAACACCTTCACCACAGCATGAACATTTGTCAAAGTGTATTTTCGCGAGCCAGAAAAATGTCACGCAATTCTCTGGTCCTTGATTTGATAAGCCTTTTAACAAGCTCCCAGTCATTCTGCCTCTCACTCTCACTTATATCTCAGGCCCTTTTCATGGTGCAGATAATTCTGCATAGATTTAAATGTGCAATTTAATTAATGTATTGTCACCGCAATTTATAGCTTTTCGATTACATTATCTTTACGGCTGTTACAAGAATTGACCATTTGCGAGGTAAAATGGATTCCAAGCTAATGCGTCTGCTCAAAACTTGACCTTACATGGCCAATCAAAGTGCAGAATTGCAGCTACATAAATGGCAACTGTGAATGTCCACCTGTTATTGCCCTGCAGTCTCTACTTTTGCACGCCACTTAAAATTGAACCAGCAGTAATTTTCCGGCCAGCCTTAATTCCCTCACAGTGGAACTTTTCACAAACTGTTTGTAAAATTCACTCACACCACAAGCACTTACTTTGCATTGCATTTGACACTTAATTCTCTACTCAGTTGTTAAGGTTTTTGTGGCCTATAACTATCTCCATTGACGATGCCCTTGTGTGTTTTGTGTATCCCCTCAGTGGGTCTCCACCCTGCCTGTTCCAGCCAACCAACCCACCAGTTTAATCTCAATTACATCCCGACATCCCATCTGCCCCTGAAACTCAGCAGCACGGCTTACATCTTCCCTCCATGATGAATAGCACAGGGCTGAATGTTTAGCTGAGCAGTTAATCGATCAATAAGAAAAGGGGTCGACTAATGGATGCGCTTTCTTTCACTGGATGAAGGGGTGGGATGGGGGTTGTTCTCCCCACGAGTACTGCTAAAGACATTTTTGCATTCTGATAAAAATAGATTGGTGGAAGATCAACCATTTGCAGGTTTTGTTGATGTTTTGTATTGTGTAGGAGATGCATGGTGGGTGAAAAACGTGCAGGTTTATTTAGCTTGTGACACATTTTGTGTAGAAATATTGAGAGCTACATGTTTACTGTTTTTATTTAAGAATTGTGAATGGATGTCATTAGGATTTTTGACATCGATTAACAGAAAAGGGGGTAACCAAATGACTCCACAACTTGATATAAATTAAGCACAAATAGAAAACAATTAATTTCAGTAGTGCTGATCCTCCACATGAGGTTTTTTCTGATTATATTTCTAAATCATCAGGGGAGAAGGCAGCTTGAGAAAATGCTGGGTGAAGATCACCAGTTTTTAATCAATTTGTGACAAATAATGCTAAGATAAACACAAGTCTAGTCGACGAGTGATCGCTGCATTTAGTGCAAGTCAAAGACTGCACACTGGCAGAAACACAGTCCCTGCCGTGAAGCGTGGTGGCAGCATCATGCTGTGAGGAAGATTCTCTGCTGCAGGCCGTGGAAGGCTTTTGATCGAGAATTTGTGGCAGGACTTTAAAATTGCTCGTTTTTCATGGATCTCATGCAGCATAAGAGAGCTAGGGCAGTTTAGCAGACGAATCAGAGTAAAACAAAACATAGTGTCCACAAAGATTCATAGAATCATCGCTATAATTGCAAACAGAAGTGCCTGTACTAAACATTGACTTTAGGAGGTGAATACAATGAGTTATTTTGTTTTTAATTTGTACTTAACTAAGATAAATTTGTTGAGATTTGTTTTCACTTTGATATTGAACGATCTTCCCTTTGGTGAATTTCAGTATGCCTGATTGTTTCCATTGTGATTTTAAATTTTAAATTTTAAAATCACAGAACATGGAAAAGTTCAGGGATTGTGGGTGTGAATGTCTTCTATTAAGCATTCTGTATAATTAGTTCATCCCTGTTTAGTTAGTGAGAGGCAGGTCTCATCTCAGATTGAAGTTTTTACAGGGAATTCAGATGGTGTTTTTTTCTATGAGCTTCCAGCCTGATGTTGATGTCTCGGCTGGTCTTTCAGCTTGTCTTAATTCCGCCTTTCAGTGTGCCTGCCCACTAGTCAACATCATAGAGGGATTAGAGCTATTTCTAATGAGTCCAGTTTGTGGTTTTTGAGTAAATCTCCATGCTCATCTTCCATCAGCCTGGCTCTTCCTCGTGCTTACTTTATCTCTCTTGTCAGTTCCTCTGCTCTCCCTCCCATCCCCCCCCCATCCCCACCCCCGTCTTCCACCAACCCCACACCACACCACCCCGCCGCTCCCTCCTCATCCCTTTACACAGTGCATCATTTGAAGAGGTGAGGCTGTTGAGCGCTTGGAGGAATAAAAGTGATTTATGAATGGGCCAACCTACCTGGGTGCTAGAGGGGGAAGCCAGTGGCAGTCAGGCTCTCTGATCCAGCAGCCCATTGTTCCCTCCAGCCTCACTGCAGGGGAAGCTCCTCTGTCTCTCCTGCCTCTGATCTTTTACTGTGCCTTACTGGCGCAGCATGTTACCATTAAGTGACTCAAAAACTACACAAATATCTATGCACTGCAGGGGCGCGTATGTGTGCAAGACCATTTTCTCACAGGCGTGTACATATACACGCCCACAGTAAACTGCTTACTATCTATGATTATTTATATGCAGTTGATCACTTTAGTAAATGCATGCACCGGTTGTGCTGTTATGCCTAGCCTGAATTAGCTTTGTATTTTTGTTAGTTTAAATTTTAGATTTTAGAAGCTAATACAGGTAAAGACAGCCAGATGTACCAGAGAACAGTCTTATCGATAAAATAAAGAGAAGTGGCAGTAAAGGTGTTGTAGGTGCTTATGACAATGTATGTGCCGCTCTTTGCCACCATATGCTCATATGCAGATCGAGACCACACGCACAAACACACACATTCACATAATACATGACGGCAGAATATTGGGGTTTTACAGGGTAAAACTGAGGAGGGATAATGATTCTGCTGTACATGTTGGTGTGTTTATCTGCTGTGTGTATGATCTCACCATGTTTATAAAGTAATGTATGATTACTCTTGATGGCCGGATGGTGGAGGCGATAAACTTCAGGGGAAAGGGTATACACTGGTGCCCAGCTGTAATTCATTAAAAGATAACTGATTGTGGAGATATGCCAAAGTAACCTTTGGAATCCAGATGAACTGCACTTAGTGAGTTCCTGTAGCCTACAAGGGAAGGTAATATCCTTATGTTGGACAATTATTGTAACATATTCTATGCAGCCTAAAGAGACCAATCCTGCTGACTTATTATTTGTAATTACACATGTCTCCTTAGTATTATCTGTTATTATCTTCAGTTGTTCAATTAGGCTTTATATTGCATTATGTTGCTGTAGCTTAGTCTAGTTAAATTACACACTGCAGAGTCTGCCCATTAAAGATGTAATGCAGCAACTGGTCCATTCACTGAGCTTGGAATACCAGTTTGCTGCAGCATGCCCTGTGACTTAATTGAAAAGGCTCCCAATCCTAGAAGCCCTCCCAGTGTCCACCTCTGTATGAGCTGGGACCAGTCCAACAGATCAGCCAGAGGACAAGCTGATACAAGCCCCAATCCCCCCGTGACCAATCACAACGCCTACACTTCCTCCTAGGGCTGGGCCAGCAGTGGCTCTGAGCCAATAGATAAGCTCAGCCATGCTGTAATGCTCTGTCTGTCCTGTGGCATGCTGAAATTTTGAGTCCTGGCTGCTATGTTGCTATAGCACATGTTGGGAGAGGGTGGGGTGGGGGTAGCACAGGGAGGGAGGGAGGGATGGATGGATAGAGGGGAAAGGGAGGAAACAAGGGATCAAGGGATGGATGGAGAGAGAGAGGGAGGGGTACATCCCTTACTGAAGGGACTCAAGGACATTAAGAGCTTTTGGGAAAGTGACTATAGCATGCAAAGTGAAAAGCTTGCATTGTGAAGCCAATATAAGCACTGATGGTATGTTTTTCTCCTCTTGCCAAACCTAGAAAGAGCAGGATTTATTTTTGGCACTTTAAGTGCCTGAGCAATGCAGCTAATAAATATGACAGAGCAAGGTGATATACTTCCACAGCACAGCTGTCAGGCATCTTTAATATTTTTCCCCCCATTTAAAAACAAATGTAGTTTATCTATTTGCTTGATGTATTGGAATAAGTAATAAAATTTATTTGTGTGTTTGATGGCACTTTAAAATCAGTGATGGCACTTTTGGTTAGTGTTTTAATGAAACCCTGAGAAGCATGCTGTATTTTCCTTAGCTGAGTGAACACATGTAAAACATCA
>JAVQJZ010037604.1:0-19310 GCA_036025355.1 Leiopotherapon unicolor | reverse complement strand
CAGCTGATGATTTTTATATTGTTTTCATCATTTTCATATTTTCAAAGTCACACAGAGACCTTGTTTTTTTCATATTTAGAAAAAGAGGCAACACTTTAATGTGAACTGCTTTTACTTTTTAATTTCACCATTGTTTTAGCCTATTTAAATGTCTCTACACACCATCCAAGCTCATTTTTGAGACTCGTTGTGGACCATAAGACCTTAAAAAACCTGAAGCAGCCCCACATTAATTCATATGAATTGCATTGCCTGTCATTGTATTACACTTTCCTGTTATTTTATCTGTTTGTGCATCTCTATTTTCCACTCCTCAGATAAATATTTCACGCTGCTTCCACATTAAATCTTTAATAATATGTCTGTAAATTAATTTTTTAAAACCTCACAACACACACAGTCTCGGCACCCTGTCAGCCAATTACTAAATTATTGGTTTTGATCCGTAACTTTAATTCATGCTCATCTTCTCCTAAGTTCCCCATATTATTGTCACTTTATGACACCAAAATTTTAAAAGAAGGTAATAATTCATCCTCTCGCGTGGAAAGCAATCAATATTCAAACGAGATAGCTGATTCCTGCTAACTGAAAACCATATGCCAGCACCTGATGTTATGGTGATGGTAATAGCACTGTCAAGTTTGACAATGTGGAGAAAGCAATACTGTCATTCCCCATATTCACTTTTGAAAATCTCATTTTGCTTTCATCTCTTTGCTAACACAGAGCTGTCAACATGTAATTCAATGAGTGTCACCACTGCGCTTGAACATTTTCTTCATCTCTTTCTCCAGCGGCGCTCGCGGCATCCAGCGCGACTTTACTTGTGTTGTGTTTAAATCACGTTACGGCCACTTTGGCTGCGATTGTAGTTAATTATAATGTGAAGCCTCATCCCACCTTTTGTATTTATGCACTGGGTTTCGCTCGAAGGTCTTGGTTGGTTGTGGGGGGGGGGCATTTGATCTGAAAGTGATGTGTTGATGTTTACAGTAATGCCTCTGCACAATACCGCCTTTATTCAAAGTTGCGGGTGAAATGGGCTGTCAGAATGGAGGAAATTGAAACCAGTCAATATCATGGGCATTGTGAGAAGATCTCATGTTTCCAAAGGCAGCCAGAGCACCAGATACACACATAAGCTTCCTCATACACACATATAGTAAATACTTTGCACTCCAAGAATCTTACATTAAGTGTAAACTGCACGAGAGGGAACCATGAGGTTGATGATATTCTACAATTTTCTTATTGGGACCAGATCCCATGAAAAGACCAAAAAAACATGAATTTGTCCTTCTACCAAGTATTGTCAATGAATCAGAGCCTGATATCTCTTCTTCCTCTGAGCCATGGAGCTCCACTGTTGTCAAAAAAGTATTAAAATACATCAGTGAGCACTAGGTTACACGCTCCTTCATCAACATGAACACACACTGTAGTTCATTTTGACTCAATCTCACATGCTGTACACTGTCCTGCCTCCACAAATACTCACTGAAATGTGGATTCATCCCCTGTCATGCAGTCATTTTAGCATGAAGTTCATGTGAAAGAAATTACTTTCAAATGAAAAGCATGAAAGTGTATATTTGTGAGCTATTTTAGATATAAATGTAGGTGAAATTAGTGTTGATTAATTTAATCTCAAGCTCCATTCATGACCTTTTTCATCAGCAGATTGTACAGTTTACACAGATGTCATGGAAATGTGTGCGTATGTGTTCTCATCCATCATCCGGTTGCATCAGCCGATGAAGATCAGTGACGTGGCTGAAAAGCTCCCTCGCAGTGACCAGCTTGACCTTGCGGTGATATTTTCAACTTTGAAACTCAACTTCTGAGTCCAATGAACAACAAGTCCTCAGTAAAAAACTCAAAGAAAGTGTGTGTCCATGACAGCGAGAGTGATGGAAATGATGTGGTATGATCAAAAGCTCGGGAACAGCATCTAGCTTTGGGTGAAAATGTTCAGTCAGCTGCTGTTTCCTACTATCTCAGCTACTGAGAGACAGGACTAACACATTGTTCATAGCAGTCAGTAACAGTCATGTGTTTCCTGAGGAAACATTTCCAGGCAGACATTTTATTTCCTCAGACAGGATTTGAGTCGCCTGTTTAATCTGCTTCCTTGTTAAATGGCAAATACTTTTATCTTCTCCCTTTTCTTTACTAGAGATCCAAAGATTCAAACGGATCATTTACATACAAAGGGATGATCCCGCTTCCTCTTCCCACAAGTGATGGGAATTATCCACTGTAGTGCTCCTTGTGTTGTTGGCTTGTTTCACCATAAGACGTGTGAACAACACTTCAGTTGTTTCCAAGCAGGCCGACACTACAGTCATTTTCATCAGCACTCTTGTTCAGGTAATGTTCCTTCAGGCTCGCTGATTTCAGGGCTTATCTTGTTAAGAGCCCCCTGCTTCGCCACAGATCTGTGCGGCTGTCAGTGGCAGGGCCCGCGCTTTTCAGGACTATTATTGGTGATCGTAGAATGACACTAATTAAAGTCATTGATGTTTAAAATCAAGCGCCGTGCGTCCCGCTTGTTTTGTCACAAAAGCTCAGATAGCTTCTCAACCTGGGCCTGTCGTGTGGTTATCATGTCATTTGTTTTCAAGCCATGTGGAGAAACTAGCATGTGTGTGTCACTTCATTAAAAAACACACACACACCTTAAGACGGGGGAGAGCTGTGCTTGAGGAATTTACTTTTTAATTTTAGCAGGGGTATTCATGTGCTTATGTAAGGTACAAAACTCTAATCTAGTTTTTATTACAATGGAGCAAAATGGAAATAGCAAAGACTATTTATAAAACATCCGCCTTCCCTCTCAGCTGACTGCGGTGACACGATTAGCGCTAGACTCATTATTTTAAATACTAAATGACACACCAAGTCAATTTCCTTATGCATGCACAGTTTGTCAGAACTGACTGTGAATGATGTCTCCAGCTTTCATGGTAAATAATGTTTTAGATGGACATGAAACCTTATTACTGAGTCACCGGGTCCATTAGATGTGCCTTTATTTGGACAGCAGTTCTTAACTTGTTGGATATCTGGATGAAGACAGGGAGGCCGTGCACTTCTGATTTCCATTTTTATGTCTTTAGCTTCAAGTTCACATTGTAGATTTACCACTGTTGATCAGTAACACGAGCAGAAGACACTGAGCAACATGAGCATCAGTTTAATGTCCTCCTGATGAACGTCCAGCGTTCACTCCCCTTTTAGCTCTGGTTTGGTCTCCACCTGAAGACGATCTGACTCTGTCTGCTCTTTTTTTCCGGGCAGGTATCTTGTAGTTGGTTATTAGAAGTTTTTAATGAAAACATTTGTCGTCTATCATTATTAATATAAAAATACTCCGCCTCATTTACCAGCATCTTCTAAGCACTTTCGTTCTTACTTTAATGAATCCCATTTTCCTTATAAATTGAAAACGCATCCCAGATGTTCCTAATCAGCAAAGGTAAACTCCCCGTTATTCCATCCATTATTTCAAAGACAGCATGCTCGCATGTGCCAACAGCTGTTTGGACACAACCTGAATCAGGAAGTAAGCTGTTATTTTCCAAATTAATACACTTTGAAGGTAAATTTTATCTAAAAGTGATGATTATTTTCATGAATCACTCTTAGTTTGCATTAACGACTTAAATATTCCCTTTTGCAGTATAAACGAAAGATGGCATAATTGAAAACCCTTAAAATAAAAGCGTCACTACAGCTGACTGACATTTAAAATATACTGATTTACAGATGAGCTCTGAGGAAACCACAACCAAAACTATAAGATAATAAAAGCTATGTACTGAAACCTGTTTCTAAAGATTTATTGTGAACTATAAATGAATCACACTGAAATTCTAATTGATTTTAAAGTCTTTATTGGCAAATATTCAGATAATTGGTGGTAAAACTGACCTGCAAGTCTGCTGTTTGGTCCAAAAAGTGGACCAGGACTTTTGTTGTGGCGGCTGATGGGGAGGTGGTCCACCACGTTTTTCATCATGACATGTTAAGAGAGTAGCTGAGATAGTTTGCAGGCTCTCAAATGTTTTTGCAAGAACAAAACACAATTTGTCAGCTGTTGTCTTTGCACACACCTTCTCCTGTTGTCACCTGCTGTGTCCAAAGACTTCCAGCGTCCTTTAAGGACACCCCCCCGCTGAGTCTCAGCATTGGTGAGTGGTGTCATTAACCAGAGGGCCTGAATATCCTCGATCTCCTAATAAAACAAAGTCATTATAGAAATAGAAAGCCACTGTTGCAGGAGCTTATAATTACTCACATGTGTACCAATGAGCCACGAGTCTCCTGCAGTTCCTCGCTCGAGGTGCAAAGAACTGTTTTTGTGAGATGTTGGAGTCGTGTGCACCTCATGGGAAGCAGAAGACCGCGTTCAGAAGGTGCTTCTGGGAGTTGTGCTGCTTGCAGCTTAGACACAGGAGAAGATCTGTAGAGGATGCTTTAATGTGCCTTCAGTCTATAGTGCTGATGGTGATTGGTAGACCAGCAGCAGCATGGGCTCCTCTCATGACTGGAACCTTTTCTTCTGCTGTATAAGGGAGTTTTTTTTTAAATATTATTATTACAGACATGCAGCAAATTGACACTGGCCGGGATTCGAACCGACGTCCACTGCACCCACACGTTGAGACCCTCTTACATGTTTGTGCACTCTCCACCTGTGCCACTGTATAAGAGAGTTTTATATATTGTGTGGCCGTTTGATTTATGCCATCCACGTCTTGAGACTTGTGGATGACGGATGCCTGTGAAATGCCCACCCTGTCTCCTCTGAAATGTCCCGGTGACTAAAAGGCCCAGGGTGCAGAGGACCTGCATGGGTGGTGGTGCAGGTATGGATCCATGCAGACAGCTCTTGGTAGTCTTTAGCATTGCAAAAGCTGCGCATCACTTTCTGCAAATAAAGCTACTGGAAGATGTGTTCCCCCCACAGGGTGCTGAGATCTGCACCATCTTGCAGCAGTAAATACGCCATTGTGCGAGCAGGCCTGCGGTGCAGAAATAGACTTTCAGTAGGCCTATAAATAGCCTGATCAATCACTGATTATTGGATGACATGGTTCCTAATTAACATAACTGATGTAAATCGAAGTGTTAGTGTAATGTAATTTTGAGAGAATTAAAATCATGAAAATGAATACTAAAGAAACATTAAATGTTAAAAATATTGTAGTCTTACAATATCATACATACAATATCATATCGTATAACTGTAGAATTAAAGAAAACAAACTAAAAGTTATTTTGCACACACGTTAGGAGTCCAACGTTGAATGAATGTCAGAATCTCTGTGAAAACTGCGTTAGTGGGTTTTAAGAAGACGAGATGTGGCCCTTTTCCTGGTGCAGCTTCTAGGAACTGTTTTACTGTCCACTTCCTGCAGAAACCTGGTTTCTTACATGTCGTCTTAAGAGAGACACAGTCAAGCTTCTTTTCAAGAGCGGTGACACACTGCAGTGCTGTGTGAGATGTATGATCACTACATCATAGCATTACACCTTTACATTAACAATAATTCAAAGTCTGAGTGAAACTGAAATGATAAGTAGTTTCTGAAAGATTGAATGAGTCAAGACACAGCAGAACAATTGAATTCAGATCTCTTCATCCTGTAACAAAACGTGCTGGTCTTCTACAAATTTGCTTCCAATCCTTAAAATAAGTGAGACCTCTTTCTAAGAAATGGTTGAGGGAAAGAGAGAAATCTGATTTCTGACCTGCTGACATGTAAACATGGATTTTTCTGTAACCAGGTTACTACAGTGCAGGTAAACATTTTCCAGCGTAACCCGATTTCTCCCACTCGCTCGGTGTCTGGTGTGAGTGTAAACACAGCGAGTGTGATGTGTCTGTTCTGACTTCCTCTTGCTGTTCGGCAGCACAAGACTCATAACTAATAACCCATAATTTATTCCCATATTGGTGGAAATTTACACGAGAAGGACGCATTTTATTGAATAAATGAATCGATACAGTTTTCAATTAGCCGCTGAGAATCGCTCGCAGGGCCTCTCTGGAACGACTTCAGGGCCCAGTTCGACCCAAGA
Organism: Leiopotherapon unicolor; assembly: GCA_036025355.1. Taxonomy (NCBI): domain Eukaryota; kingdom Metazoa; phylum Chordata; class Actinopteri; order Centrarchiformes; family Terapontidae; genus Leiopotherapon; species Leiopotherapon unicolor. The sequence continues at coordinate 13,220 of JAVQJZ010037604.1, read as the reverse complement.
ACCACCATTTGAATAACCTGCCTTAGGGTGTAATGAATTGACAACCTTTTGATTTGAGACTTCAGTCGCGCCTCACCTCCCTGTTGTTGAAAATGGCTTCACGGGTGCTCGATGCATGTTCCACCTTTATTTATGGCCGCCGCAGCATCTGGCTGGCAGCCACAGCCAGCCGCCCCCCCCACCCCAACCCCACCCCCTGCTTAAGATGCAGTGGAGCCTCTATGGGTTAGGAGGGCCAGCTCCATCAATCTGCTCCCTTCCGGCCCCCACGTTCCCCAGTGCGGTTAATCACTGCCACTAATTAGTGCTAATTACTCATCGCTGCCCGGGAGAGCCCCCCTCACTGGCTCACGCTGATCTGAAGGTCCTCCGTGGCGCCCCGCTGCTTGGCATTCCTCAGGTACGGGAGGAGGCGCAGGGACGTGGGAGGTGCTGAGGGGACGGAGGAGGCTCATCTTTTCTAATTTACTCTTTTTTTTGGGGGGCAGGAGGTGCAACATTTTTTACTAAATCAAACACATCCCCGGTGTTCAGCCTCGAGCGGCTGCAGGTAGAAGGCTGCGTCTCTGCGGGGCTGCGGCGCCGCGTTAGCCGGTTTGTGCTGGTCTGCTTTGGTCTGGCTGGCGGCCTTGTCTGCATGCACGGGCCCGGCCAGGCTTAATGAGCCAGCACCTTTTTGCTCCCTCTGTCATTAATTGTCTGCGGCCACGACTCTGTGGGCTACGTTGCGTTTGGCTGCTTTTTTTTTTTTTTTTCTCGCAGTAATTTTGCTTTAATAGATTCAATTTGCTTTCATTTGCTTTGTATTGATTTATTTGTCCCGCTTTGTCTCGTCAACCATAGAAACCTATAATTTCTCACAAAACTTTGTGAGGAAAACGGCAGAGAGAAAAAAAAAAAGCTCATTTAATTTGCTAATATTGAGCGAGTTATTAAAAAAAGAGAGAAATGACAAATGATGTTGATGCGGTGTGCAAGTGAGGCTTGACTAAAGCTGAACTCATTTCTTGGAGGCGAGAAAGCCACATGAAAATATCAGCTCGGGTCCAAACAGCGACGCTTAATAACGGGTTGAGAGGTTGTTGAGTGTGACGGGTCGTGATGCTGAACGCTATCATTCGATCTGTCTGGTTTAAACTCCTCAAAAAAAACAAAACATCCCTTTAATACGCGGTAATGGAAGGTGAGCATGTCATGTCAGCCCTAAATAATTACACAATGACAGCTGATTGGGGGGAAATGTGTAAAGTGGTATTTGGGAACAACGTGTCTGAAACAGATTGCTTTAGCCTCTGTCAGAAGGACACGGAGCGCCGCGCCGAGTGTCACCGCGACTCAACGAGAGGGTAAAGCCTTTACCTTTCACTGACCTCCAAATGTGAGGTGTCCAGCTGTGTGTGTAACTGTGACAGATGAACCAGGCACACACACACAAAGAGTCGGACAGAGACACATTTTCAGACATCGATTTTTCTTTTTTTTACTAAAACAAATGACTTGACTCCCCTTAAAAGTAGATGGTAATGTTCAAATGACAGCAGCTCATTGAGCAACTAATGCTGTAAGGGAGTAATGCAGAATTAAACCAGGCAAAGAAAATATATTTGGCAGTGTTTTCAAGTCTTTTTATTCAATTTATGAAATGAAACATCCAACCAGTAAAGAAGTGCAGGCACAGTGACACTATTTCAACCTATTTCCAATACATTTCGAAACATTTAAAATAATTTTGATATATATTTTATCTTGCAACAAGAAAGAAAATGCTGCTGAATTGTGAAAAATTTCAACCTAATTGGAGAAACATCTGGACCAAGTTGAGCTCAGAGTGTCGTGTTGACCTTGGAGACGGAGGTGAGGAAACAGTCCCACCGTGAGGTCAATTTAATAGTTGTTCTGGAGCTTTCGCCTTCACAATATTATCGTCATCTGCAGGCGGAGTTAGCCCGGTTGTCATGGAATTGAAGATCACCATTTCCATTTTTATGAGCACTTAAAGGACGTCTCGTCAACGTTCGGCTTAAAGCCGAGGTTCAAACTTCATCCTTGACCTTGGAAACGGCAGAGGAGACAACAGCTCGGGGTCGATGATGGAGGAGCTGCTCTGGAGCTTTTGAGTCAACACAGACAAGTACTGTAAGTGTTCACAGAGGAAAAAATGTGAATTTGAACTCCATTTTACAACAACTGGGCTGCTGATTAAGATCGTGACCGAAAAGCTTCAGACCAGCTGCTAAATGGACCTTTTGACTGAGAGTGTTTCAGCAGCTCAAATCATCTCTTTCACAAGCAGTTTGTTGTATTTGTTTGAGAAAATCTGACTTTAAGCTGCCAAAAACTTGAGAAAAATCAGATTTTTGCATTTAATTACCAATTAATTAAATAATAAAAGTATTTAAGAACATGGAGTACAAGATAATTCACTCACAATCGATTATAAATTTAGACAAATCAACAACAAATGCCACAGTCGTACGAATGTAAGTGGAAACATCAGCAGGAGATGGACAGAAAACGAATCTTTGCGTTCACTCAGCAGCTGAGCCGAGCTGACCAGACGCTCTCATGTCGAAACGTTTTCTTATCTTTTGTGATATTTGCCGCCAAGGCCAAATAAAAGCTATACGGGCAGGTTAGACCATGAATAGAAAACACTCTGTTTATGTCGCTCTGTGTCATTACTGTCGGGGAGAATAGCAGTACTTTTGAAAGCAATCTCAGTCTCAGCCCCTCAAAAGAAAAGAAAAAAAAAAAGTCAGAATCAGAAACGCGCCCAGACAGGATGGTAAACTTCAGACTTTATCCAAATGACAGGACGACGCTCTCCTTCCACGCTGATACCCTGATGGATTTTCTCTCATGACAGGAAGGTGAAATTAAGCGACGGTTAATAACATTTATCAGACGAGCTCAGACAAGTGTGTTGACGGTAAAATATCTCATATACATACACACAATATTAGTTATTAGCTATGACTGTGGATGATTTCTTATCTTTCAAGACTGGAAAATGCATTTGTCACAGCCTCATTTGATTAAAGTTCGAAATCCACACTGACGGCGGCCTCCTGCGTTGAAGTCCAGCGCAGCGCTGACCCATCCATCCACATCCGTCCAATAACCGCAGCCACTGGAGGGCTTTGTCACTTGAACGTAAACACATGTTGTTTTGGGGGCACTTGCTGAAATGACTGATCCTTTTGTTTTTTTTTTTTGTTTCTTTGGAGGACAGCCTCTGCCGAGCGACAGAAAACAGAGAAAGATGAACCGTCGCGGTGGAAATAAAGACGAGCAGCCGACACACGAGGTGGAATAGGTGGATCTTATTGTACTTTAGTCCTTTCTACCCCCCTACATTTCAGGGCCAAACATCAGAGTTTACAGACAGTTTCACCGATGTTGCAGCTGTATTTTTAGCTGATGTTAAATGCCAAGCAGATCCACCTGAATCAGCAATGAACGTTTGCATCACAATTAATAATCTACAGTTTTCTGCATAATGAGTATTTTTACACATGTTGGTGCATCATACTTCTAAGATTTTGACTGCAGTGCTTTTACTTGTAATGCAGTACTGTGCTTTACTTTTACTGAATGCATTTTCAAACACTAGCTTACATTTTCAAACCTGATCTTTGCTATTTAGTTCACTAAGGCAGAAACACCTTTGAAAATCTTTAGATAGGTGGAGGAAGAAAATGTAAATAAAGCAAATGAAAGGAAGAAACGGAGGACACAGCCAGAAAACTTTATTAATGTCATGTTTCTATCAAAGAGAAGTACAATGTGCTTCACACTGATGCTCGCTCTCCAGCTAATCTTATTGCACTGAGCTGTTACTCTGCAGCAGCCCTTAAATAATGCTTTACACCTGCATTGTTCCTCCTTTTCCTTGTGTGCTTCTTGTGCGAGTGTTTTAAAGTAAGACTATTTTTTTTATCTGGACAAATTTCTCTCAATGGGAGATGTGAAGCCTCTTTACTGTTTGAAAAGACATTTATATCTTGTCGGTATGCCTCCCTTGAAAGTGTATTCATCTCTCCAATAACATAAATTCCCCCCGCACAAACTTCGTTCATTAAACCTCGGAGATTCATTCAGGTTTATTTTTGGAGGGAGATATTCATCGTTATGGCGGTGTTGATTTTCCGCACAGTCTAGTGGGTTTTCTTCTGTTGCCGCAGCTACTCCAGCAATATGTTTCCTCGGAGCAAACACGAGTGAGATGAGGTTAGAGGTGATCTACTCGACGGCAGATTTCAGCGCGTTTGAAAATGCAGGTCCAGGGATGGTGACGTTATCTGTGCAGCTATTACTCCTTTTGTCAGGAGCGGCGGAGGAATGCGTGGAGCTCATACATGCAGCCGCGTTTACGGCTGGTTCGTGACATGTGGCGTGTGAAGGCCACGCTTTTTCTTTCTGTTCACATGCATCTAAAAAAAAACATGCTTATGTGTTGTTTTTTTCTGCCTAGTCTACATAATCAAAGTCTTTTAAACCAGATTTAATTGGAATTTCAATATCATTATGATTATTATTGTAATTTTACAGTCAAACTTACATGAAAAGCCACAAAAACACAAGACAAATTGATAAACACCCCCCCTCTTATACCCGTATGAGACGTGCCAAATCTGTGCTTTGTTTATGAGAGTCTTCTGGAGGATTTGTCTCTATGATACTTTGCTTGCTTTGTGTTATACTCCCCCCACTTCACATCACTCTGAACCCAAAATACTCTCACATAAATGAGAAACAGCGGGTGTCCAATGAAGATACTCTCCGTGCAAATAATGTTTTTTGTCACCGCGTTGTTAACTTCCCCCGGATGCAAATGTATTCAGATGTCCCCGGATAAAAAAACATAAAAGGCACCTCCGTCGAAGTGTTAGCCTGAAAAAAAAGGACAGCTCAACCCGGTGCTTTGCACCGACACACCTGCCGTTTGCATCTGTGAATTGGAAATAATATTTCAGCAAAAAAAAAAAAGAAAATCTGCACAAATGTCACAGCCGAGCCGAACAACATCAAACAAAGTGTAATCTGTTGCATTTCGCCAACTCTTAATTGACCTTTTGTTCTCTGCCCCTCTTCTCTTTTCCTCTTATTTCTCAATTCACTAGAAATATAGCCATAAACCTGAGGCGAAAAAAAAAAAAAACAACTCCTGCACAGCCAAACCTAAAGGCCATTCTTATTCATTAGTTGAGCTTGCAGTGTTGTTGGCTGTCACTGCCGCCGAGGGGCCTGTCCATGGCTGCAGCTGACATCTGTTGGCATAATGTCGCGTCCAGGGCTGTGATAGGCAACGGGAACTGATTTATAAGGTTCCCTGTTTAAGTGGGTGTCTTAAGGTAATTATAAACTAGTGGGGGGGTTGCTACTAATTGCACCTTCCCTGATCTGTAATGAAGGCCAAACAGCATGAACGAGCTCATCCTGCGCGTCTCAGGCAGCGGAGGAGCGAGGGCAGCTGAGCTTGACCAGTTAGTGTTGGTTTAGCTCGGGGCTGGAGCTCCTCACCTGCTGTTATGCCGCGTCTTCAGCCAATTTCTCTTGAGTAATTAACTGTGATGCCACATATGGTGCAATGGTGGAAAATCTGATTGCTGGCGGATGGAGAGGATGTCGAAAGAGAAAGAAGAAGAAGGGGAAAAAAAACTAAATACGAGAACCCCGCAGTGACCAAAGCTCCGAACAGCCAGCGCGAGCGTAAATGGGATGACTGGAAAATTCTTTTGACATGCACAATTAAAAACAAATGTTGTTTCCACATGACATAAATGAGCGTAATTAATCACAGAACAAATGAATTATTAGGAAGATTAGAAAATGAGGTAGATTAAGTACACCAATGAGGCTTGAATTATTAACAGTATTTGTATCAGTTGATTAAGATGTCATAGAAGGAGAGAACATCCTGCCGACATACGACAAAGTAATTAGAGGTGGAGTTTAACGTACAGCCATCCAGCACAGATGAGCAAAGTTTGCAAATAAACATGAAGCGCTGCATGCAGCATCATTTATTCTGACTTCTCTCCCCCAACGTACATTTTATTTTTACTCTAATATACTGTATGATGTTTAATATCATAGAAAATAGATGTAGGAGAATATATGTTTTGTGTTTAAGGAAGCATTACAGCATGTATGCAAGAGGAAAATGGACATTTGTACATGGAGGCAGGGCAGGTGCATTCGAGGTATTGAGGTCTGACATCAGCTGAGGTGCTTGTAGTTTAAAGTAACTCAAGAACATTTCTTTCTTTAGTCTCATTAAAAAATGGGCAGAAAATAAAAGGTTTACTGCACATGGAAAGAAAGTTCCCCCCATTTTTGAGTCTGCAAAAAGAAATTTGACAAATTGAGAGAAATCCAAAAATTTCAGAGGCGCTGTTGAAAGTTGATGTTTTTCTTTGATAAAAATATAACCCTGACATCATCATTGTGCAGGATCCACAGCGTTGTTTCCTGGTTTGAGAGAGCGTTACAGGATCAGGGAGGAACATTTTGACAGTGCCAGTGGATGTCAAGTATGCCAAAAAGCTAGCACCTGCAAGAACTTCATCAATAAATAAGTATGTTTTAGAAGAAATGTAATCTCCTCCTGGATTTTCTTTACTTGCAACATTTTTTTATCAAGTCTAGGTAGTATCCTGCAGCAGAGAGTGAGCTGGTCGGGGTTAATGCAAACTGTCTTATTTTCCTCACTAACATTTGCAGCACTAAACCAAGAGTACAACCTTCTCCTGATCTTCACCAGCCGCTTTAAACTCCAAACCCTAAAATGTTTATTGCGCTCTATTTCCCATGAGTGGATGTTGAAGAGAAAATAAATCAGGTGCCAGTCCACATTTTGCAGAAACATTCAATATGAACATTTTTCAACTCTGCAAGGTGCTCTCATTAGAAAAAACCCAACCACTCCAATCCAAGGCTTCTCTGTAAATGCATCCGCTGAGTACTTTATGTTATACATGTTTTTAGGGAACAAGACTAGAGGTTAAAAGTCTCTGTATCTAACCATGCATACATGTGAATGGAGCGATTACATATGAAGAATGTATGTTGTTAATAATGAGTCAAATAAATAGAAGAGTATAGTGTATATGTATAAATGGTGGGAGTGAAAATGTATGTATGGGACAGAAATTATATTTTTGAACTTCTCCAGAATCAATTATGTCTTGGATGACCGTTATTAATTTATGAAATGAAGACCTTTTCTGGCAGTTCTTTTACATTACAAGCACAGTACAGGCAGAGCGTTTTATTATTAACTTTATATTCTAAAGTCCGGGAATTATTTGGTGATAAATCACCTGTCAAACGATCAAATATGCACAATAAGCTGCGGTTCAAGATGACTGTTGCGTAAAACAGCGCGGCACGATGGGGTATTAAAAACAGGGAGGTGAGGCTGCGTTTAAGCGCCGAGTTACCAGAAGAAGAGTTTCTGTCGAGTGAGTGACACAAAAGCAAGATTAGGGGATCAAGTGCTGAAAGATGAGAGAGGAATTTAGTGGAATTGACAGCACATTCAAGGGTTTCCGAGAGGAAGAGAAGACAAGAGACAGGGCGATAATTTTAGAGATTTGAAGGGTCAAGATTAAGCTGCCTGATAATAAGCAGAGTGAAATGAACCAATTTTGAAAATATATGCTGATGCAGTGTGGGTGTGTGTGTGTGTTGGGGGGGTTTGAGGGGAAGAGGGTTGTCAGTGCTGCCACAAATGACTTGGTATCAGGCTTTTGGAAATATTGGATTGTACAGTCAGACAGTTTCACTGCCTGCCGCACTATATTTGTGCACAGATCGTATTCGAAGGCCGCATTAGGTCTCCTGCACGCTGCCATTTCTTTCACGCTAAATGTGAAGGGCCAATAAAGAATCCAGATTTCTCATGGATGTAATTAGCCAATCGTTTCTAATAGTGTCCATAGCAATGCATTTTCATGCCGGTGTCATTTTACCCTGGGCAATATGCCTTGAAGTGTAATTTCTGCCCGAGCGTTTAGACACAGAGCTATCGATTGCATTCAGTGAATGATCTGCTCAGAAACCCATCATCTACTTTAATAATGTCACTCGCCGCCACATTCTCTCTGCTTGGTTTCCATTAATAGCCAGCCTACGTGACATTGTCAACATTCACTGCTCAAACAACAGGGTCTTTGAAGCATGGCTGGTTCGCAATTGGGTCATTTAATCAATTTATACAATTGAACCTATTTAACATATTGATATGCAGTTACCCTGTAATGTGTGTGGCCTTTTATCCCCTCGAGTGAAGGAAACTCCAAGGGAGCTTTTCAGATCTTCTGCCGTTATTTATCATGTGACATTTAGCTGGGCCCTGATGGCGGCAGCTCTCCACTTTAATTAAAGGTTCAACCTCTTCACTGGATGACAAATTGACTGGTTTGTGCCTTGGAAAAGTGGAGGAACATGTCTAGTCCACCCTGCCCCTCGCTAACGGTGGGCTAACGTCGGGGAGAGGGAGGTGGAGCTGGCATTTTAGTCAAGTCATCACCGAGCAAGGTCAGAGAAAGAGCTGGATTATCTACTGCACAACTCGGCCAGACTAAATAAAACAAAACCATTTTCACCTGTTATCTCTGCAGTTGTAGGATTTTTTTATGAAAAAGAAAAAAAAATCACAAAATAGATGTTTTTTTTTTTTTGCTTGTCCGTAACATTATTTCCTCCTCGTGTTGTTCTTTTGTTAAGTTTTTTGTGACCTTCTGTTTGTGCAGATGCGAGATCTGCAACTCGGTCTGTAGCAGCAAATGGCTAATGGTCCATCCCCCGGTTATTTTACGGCAGGCTGGAGAATATGTCCACTTTGCATGGTTCCCTTCTTCCATTTTTCAAACTTCGCCTGAGTTGGGGGTGACACAGCTTGAAACGGGTTTCAGGAGAAGCAGCAACACAAATGGAAGAGTAGGCCCAGATGATACAATCACTTTGTTCAGCATGAACACTTCTGCAAACATGTTGGGGGGGGTTTCTGCGGGGCAGGCGCCAAGGCTTCTGTGTAAGATGAGATGGTGTAAACAGGCAGATTGGCTCTCTTCTCGACGTTAGCTCCTTGAGATTTCATGCTGGCTGGATTTATAGAGAGTCACAGTGCATTGGAATCTGCCTTGAGCTCCTCTGGGGCCAGTATCAGAGAGAGCACGGAGCTGTGAACTTCAGATGATAAACCAAATATAAATCTATAAAAAAAATGAATACATTTTACCGTCTTAAAAATAGAGGCCCATGTTTTTATTGTGGCTTTCACATTGAAGCAGTCCTGCCTCCTCTGCCTTCGTGTCCGCTGTATCGACACTTTATACTTCTAAAAGGGATGCAAAAGCATTTTTATTGTTTTTAATATTTGAAAATTACATTTGGTGTGTTTGTATTCTTTATTTTGCTTACTTTAATTTAATTTCTTTCTAATCTGAGGCAGTTAATGTGACATCTCTGTGTGAGAGCTGCTGCAGAAAAGAAAATGAACATTACAACAATTTGGATCATTTGGATGCAACGATTAACTAAACAAAGCTTCAGCACTGTGTTAGACTGATAATAATAAGAATAACTTGATGCTAAAGCTACTGATTTGATAGACAACATTCGCAGATAATAAATGAGATGTTCATACATTTTAATGTTTGTTCCAATCTGAGCCATGTCCCCTGATCATAAATATAAAATACATAAATCAACTCTGTTTTACCGCCAAGGATGAAAACTCACATATTACATAATGTCATGCAGAATTTATAGACCTGTAGATGCGTTTTTGGAGTTTGAATTTGTGAGGGGGCGCGTTCAAAACAAAACCAGGCCCGGCTGCACAGTAAGAGCGTAGCGCACAATGACTTTATGCAACAGACGCGAGCAAACGGGTCGACCACGATTCGCCGCGCGAAACGTTTCCCCGACATCCACTGCAGCTGACAGACCAACAAAAACAAAACGAATGCAAAGACGATCGTTAACTTCAGCAGAGATTCAAGGGAAAGATGCAAGCAGAGATTTTTTAAATGCATGCAAACCACCTCACCAACGTGCACTGACAGCAGGTCTGCAGCTGGTCATTACTTACTGCGATGGAGGAGGATTTGTTGTTCGTAGCATCAATGTACCAAACCAGCAAATCGACGGGAGCAGCGGCTCGTCCCTCAGCACAGCAGGATGGATGAGGACTGATAGAGGCGCCGCGGCTCTCTAATAACGGTCCTGCGCAAAAGGGGACAGTTGTCTCGGCTATGAGACTTCCTTGACAGCCCCTGGGATCCCTTTGTCCTGTTGTAAACTATTCTGAAGGAAGGACATTTAATTGCCCGGCACACACTAATGAGTTTGCAAACTAATTAAAGGGGGTATATTACGCCCTGTGGAGGCCCACATCACTAAGAAAGCCAGGGACATCTTTAATGAGGAGCCTTGATAACCCTTCAAAGGAGGAATGTGTAGTGTCTGTAATGATGCCCAGGGTAAAGCCGAGCTCAGCCAGGGAAAAGTGTGTGTGTGTTGGTGTGTGCGTGTGTGTCCCTCACCTCGGGTGTGTGGAGACTTGCAAGCAGATGCCAAGTGTTTTCAGTCCATCGCCCACAGCTACCTACCTACATGTCCTAATCAAAGAGTTTCACTCTCCCTTCCAATAGGTTCAAAGAGACCAGCTCCTGCTCCTCTCTCAGTGGGTGGCACACGGAGATTTCTGGGTTGTTTCATTCTCCTGTATTGTATTATTCACTTCAGAATAATTTGGTTTATTAAGGAATCAGAGGAGGCATTTTAGGAGCATTTTCACAAGCAGCTCGAATGACCTATATCACGCGTAAGAATGAAAATACGGAGACGTGGAGGAAAAAAAAATCTTGGCTGAGGGAGAAAGGCAGCGTTGGACAGATGGACCGAATATGCCTTCAGAATCGATGAAGGTCATGATTAGTCCTCGTTTTGGAATTCATTAAATCCCCCAGGGCGCTTTATGTTTTCAAACAAATTAAACTCCCTGACTGTTGCTGAGGTTCAGCCGCCGCTCGCCGTCATGTCTGCCTGAGCTCCTGCTGCGGCTCAATGCAGCCGGCAGCCCTTTTCTCCGCAGAGTCAGTCCCCCCTCCAGTAAACAAGTGCATTTTTTGTTTTTTCTTTTTCTTTTTTTGTTTGGTCACAATATTTTCCTCCCAGACAGTGACGGCTGTTATTTTGCCCGTGGCTCCTGTCAAAACTAACATGGCTTAATTGACTGCGAGCGAATGAGCTCCTGGATTGATCCTGTCAGGCTCCTCAGGAAGTGATGCTGCTCCATCTGTGAGGCGCAACTCCAGCGACAGCAGCAATCTGTTGCTTGGGACTGAGCCAAGGCTTTAAAAAAAAAAGAAAAAAAAAAAGGAAAAAAGTCAAAATTACAGAAAGTACCTCAGGCGCTGTGTGTATTCTGATCAGCTGTCAGTGATGACACACTCAGATGAACACGCACATGCAAAAGCAGCTCAGGAAAGTCGGCAGACAGACATCCACATATACACAATGTAATTTTTGCATCATGGTTAGCAATGTCACATTCAAGGGGGCCCGTGTCTCTCCCTGAAGGTGCAGCAGGAAATCAGAATGGTCTTGTCTGGCTTGTTAGACACTTGATGTCTGGCGAGGTTGTCCTGGGGGTATATCCAAAACGCAGCCTGTCATCTATTCCTGCACCGCTGTCATTTGTCCAAACAATTGTGGCATATACTGTCATCTTAGGTTTTTACCTGTAACTCAACTCAGCCAGGCCCAGTCGTGACCCGCCAGCCTTTCACCTCTTCCTCTCTTTTTTCCCTCCGTCCTCGCCTCTCATCTCTCACAGTCTATCTCTTCAGCTGGAGATACTGTATTTCCCCGGCCAAAGTGTGCGATGCAGCAGCGCCTTCTGGCACGATTAAATATTTAGACGGCTGTCTATGTAGATGGCGGCTCGGAGACACGGAGGAATAATCTGGGAGACAGCTGCTGTAGCACATCTGGGTGTCACTGATAGCAGGGGAAGGTGTGCGGCTGGTGTTGCTATGGAGGGGGAGACTTAAGAGACACAGCTGTCAATCAGTCGGGGTGGCACGGGCGCCGAGGCTTCGCGGCGTCCCTGCATGGTGGCCCCGGCTCACACAGACTGACGCCTGACAGACTGCCGTTGACGTCTGAGCCGAATGCACTTTTTTATTTTTTATGGCGGAGACGACCATATGCTAATGCTGCCACAAGCCACACGGTATATTTTAAAAACACATCAGTTCAGCGTCCCTACGCCCCAATCAGATCCGATTAATCTCACCTTAGCATCGGGCTGCGACGATAAATTAAAAATAAAAGCAGCAGTTAATGACTCTCCTCTTTCGGTGGTACTCTGACTTCCTGCAGGAGACATTTTGGGTTTTTAAATAGTGCTGATGCTTGTTTAGGTTTGCCCGTAACAGGGGGTGGCTGTAGGTGCAATGTGTCAGAACATTTGAAGAAGATTGAGTGTGAAAAGCCGCCCACTTCTTCCCCCTGCACTCTTCATCCGCCAGCAGCCTGAACTTGGAGGCTGCACAGCGGCGCTACGAGGCTGGCTGGCCTGAAAATCACTTTGTGTTCCTCTCCCAGGCACATGCGATATGGATGCGTCTCCACTCGGCTCAGGCCCTCCCGACACCGTGATTAATGGCACTCGCTTCTCTCCCCATCTCATTCTGTTACTGTCAGAGTTAAGTGGGCCGAAGACAATAATAAACAGTCAGTCTTCTGTGAACCCCCTAACACGATCATTCCACCCCACCCGATTCCCCCTTTCCAATGAGAAAAAGAGGAAGAGAGATAGAGTGAGACATAGAGAGGAAGTGTGTGCATGTGTGTTTTGTGTGTGTGTACATGTGCCTGCAGTAGACGGACGGATGCAGTGTTAAAGACACCGAAATGGGGCTCAGTAATGGAAACGGGGGCCGGGAGATACGTCAGATACAGATTGTCTCATAAGAAGTCTATGAAGCTTCGTTTGAATCTTACAGGACAACAAGAGTGTGACTGCAAACCATGTGTACGTTACGCATACTTACATTTTCAAATATTTGCGTTATAGTTTTAGATTTCCCTCCATGAACCCAGAGTTTGTACAATAATTACATAATAATGCTGTTTACATGCAAGTCTGCATTGTGTTCCCTCACAATGATAATATAACAGGAGTGACTAATTTCTGATAA
>JAVQJZ010037510.1:0-15438 GCA_036025355.1 Leiopotherapon unicolor | reverse complement strand
ATTGTTTTTTTCTTCCCTTAACTGTATTTTTTTCCATTTCTCTAAAGCTCTTAAAATGATATAAATCTGCGGTAGTTTGTTCCTCTCGTCCTAAATAATCTTAATCTGTCATGCACATTCAGTTTGTTTGTTGGTGTGAGAAGCCAGTTTCAACATAAACGTGTCATTCATGTCTCACGTCATCGATAATCATCTTATTTTGACAGCAAAACCGACCAATTTCCGGCACGCTGGTGATTTCCCCCTGTCTGGCTTGATGCTTAAAAACTTCAGGAGGGACGCCCCGTTTCTGTGCAAAAGCTGCGCGCCGCTCAAGAGGCGACCAGAGCGGAGACGCGCAGGGGGGCCGAGAACAAGCTGATCCAGATCCAGATCCAACGCGGCCGGTAAGCGCAGAGACACGAGAGGGAGAGAGACACACACATGCAGGGAGGACGAGAGACCGCGCAGATCAGACAGACAGGGTATTTACAGTGAGGGGAATCGCGCCGGGATGAGAAGAATCTGACTTTTCTTGTGTTTGCAGCGGAGAATTACGCACGAACGCGCCTTTCCAAGGTGAACCAACTTTTACGCACGAACCTTTGGAGATGCGGGTTTTCACTTGCGAGGGAGAAGCGGCATTACTGTGACACTTCGGTGCGTTTTTGTTTGTTTTTTTTTGAGAAAAGAAACTCACACTCTGATCGTTTTTTCACAGGATTTTTGGACGAATCGAGCACATTTGTAAAAGAAAATCGCACATTTGGAGACGCTCTTGGATCCTCACATGTATCTGGGACTGTGCAGACATTAAACGAGCTGTGCGTCGCAGCCCACATTACGCACCTGTCCCACCGTACCCTTGACGTCTCCCCTTGTGAGTTTTTTTTTTTTTCTGAACGGCAGTATGGACAGAGTCAGACGTCTGGCCTGTGCGTGAGTCACCGTGAGCAAACATTTGGACCAGCCGCGCGTATAAGCAGTGACACATTTGGGGATATTTAACAGTGCGTGCCACAGCGCGCACGGAGCACCGGGACGCGGCTCGGCGGTGCAGCCGGGGGATTGGACGCCGAGGTGCTCAATGCCCAGCCGGTCGCTTGCGGCTCCTCAGGCTGGGCGGAAACATGAGGTCCTGGGTCCTGCTGCTGCTGCTGGCTGCGCTCTCTGCGGCCCGTCTGCGGCTCAGCAGCGCTGAGGTAAGACAGGTGGGGATGTGCCGGGGGAAACATATGACCTCCAGTGTGTGAGGGAGGGGGGAGAAGAAGCAAACAGTTGGACTAAATGACTAAATGTAATGGTGTTGTAACATGTGGTCATCATTTGTCTTCGTTATCATTATAGTTCATTATTGGGGAGAAAAAAAAGGTGCATGCTTTTCTATCTTTCATGAAATACTTTTTGATTTGCATCCTCACATATCTGATATGACAAGACTAACGTGGGCTGAGCCTCCTCTACATCCCTGGTTAAGTTGGAAGAAAGATCTAAGTGTGTGTGAGGCAACCTGAGTGAGAAAAAGAGAGAGAAAAATCATTCATTTGGAGCAATAAGTTACCACCCAGATGCTCTGGATGGAGTGTGTCTCCCTGCCTTTGATTCTCAGCCTGGATCTGCTCACTGATCTTTCACTTAAACTGGCAGTAATGAGAAAGCTCTGAGACCGAGATTGATTTGCCAAGAATGAAACGGGAAAAAAGCCTGTGAGCTCATTTTTTTGGCCTGAGATTTGTTACACAGCCTGCTGAGAATCGCCTTCAGTCATGAGGAGCGTTTTGACATACATCATCCCCCGAGGTGCTTCTGGGTTCTGTGTAGCTTAACTACAAGACAAAAAAAAAAAACAATGCACCAAGTGTGTGTTTGTGTGTGTGACAGTCAGCACACCAGCCTGTCTGCTCTGTGACTCTGCAGCTTGTGTCATATGAGGGATCCGTTTCTCTCTGTGGCCGCTTGTCATGTTTCACGACAGCGAATCTCCCCCAAGAGTTACCAGCAGGAGTCATACTGTCAGGGAGGGAGAGAGAGAGAGAGAGAGAGAGAGAGAGGGAGAGAGGGAGAGAGGGAGGGTGAGGCAGCTCTCAGCAGCAGGAGTTAACCTTCAGGATGAAGCTGGAGCCTAAATCTGTTTCTCTGGGATGTGTTTTTTCAGTATTTCCAGCAGGCACCTGTTTGTTTAGCTGGCCGCCAAAACAGAAACTTCCAAATAAACATTAGAACAGAAATGTCTCAGCATAATGTCAACTGAGCATCTTTGATGTGGTAAAAGTGTTGTGTGCATGAATGGATATGCAATTACTTGGGTTTTTCTCCACTGGCAATGATGCTTATCCACTTGAGCTCCTCATCTTGACACACATATCCAATCTAAACTATAATGTTGTCTTTCAAGAAAGAATACAAAGACTAAAAGGTGTAACTTTTGACACGAGGTGTTTTTTCCACCCATGTTTGGTTTTATCTCCAACACCGTGCTGTCGCGTGGGTGAGGTGTTAGATGACATATGTCATGCCGACACAGTTATATCAGGCTGTCTTCTCATCTGTCTTCACTTTTCTTTTGTCAACCAAAAAAAAAAACACCCACATGATCATCTTCTGTTGTTCCACCTCCACGATTAAGGTCTGGTTAAATTGGTTGGTTAAGTTTAAGTAAAGATAATTTTTGGATTATGGATCCAGCAAACCAACTTTCGGTAAGAGATGGGATTGGATCCAGACTCACTCAGATGGGACTCCGACATCAGGCTGCTTCTGCTTCTGAACGTGTGAACATCTCAGAGTGGCTGAATTTCTGTTGTGATGACAAACTTTTTCTCTACAACACCCTAAATGTCCAGCAGTTTATAAGCCAATCTGTGCCTGCTTTTATCTCTTCTGTCTCTCTGAGGTGACTCCATGTGTGAGGAGGAATCTCAGAAGAGTCTTTTTAGCTTTTTCGTACTTGTGTTTCTTCCTGTTCACGTTGTTGATTCTCTTCCTCAAATGCACGCAATCCTGAAACCATTGATTGGAGAACTCCTTGATATTCAGATAATTACAGTCACATAGTGCAAATATTTTTACAAACACTTTGAGGTGCCCATTGAGCTGCAGCAGGCCTTGCTCATGCTCACTCTGGTTACTGGGTGGAAACTGCCTGTCGTTGGAGTTAAATCTGTGATCTGTCGTCTGCAGGACAATCACGGAAACTCTTCACATGTTTGACTTTGTGTGCATGACGAGTTAAAGAGCAGCTCGTGGCAGCACAGGCATCTTTTGGACATCTGACATATTTCTGTATTATATATAACGCTGACCTGCCATGTGACCTGAGCGAGGGACAGCGTCGGGTTGATGTGTGAGTCCAGCTGAGAGTCTGTCACACTCTAATCCTCTTCTTGTCACAGCGTTTGGTCCAGAGATGGAAAAAATGGAGACGTCTTTGACGTCTTAGCTCCACCGCATCTGTCTATGGAAAAGACTTCAGTTTGCACAGTCACTATCACACACACACTCACACGGTCTTGCACACACAGATCATTCAGCAAAGTCACCACAGGTTGACAAAACAATTACGTCCATAGAATATTATCATGATTTATGAGGGGAAGACCATTTTTTATTTATTACTGTGCAGCTGTCGTGTTTATGAGCAATCCAATCAAACCTTGCTGCTTATACAAATGTCTACAAACACACACACACACACACACACACACACACACACACACACTGAGGATTGCTGCAGTTCATTTCTAAATCCATTTAAGCAGAACTGATCAGATACAAACACAAAAGCGGTCACACGTCAGGTCAGACCTCAATTCTTTCATCATCTGCTGTTTAAATGATAATTGCTTCATCACACACCAACAATGGTACACACACGCATGGACACACAGATGATAGGTGGCTTTTGAACAGGTTGCTGTCTGACTATTGTCTCTGCGGGCGGGCTCGGATGATTTGCTGCTGCCAGGCTTGATCCATTTTACATAAGAACAACAACTAATCTGCCAGGGGATTTCACGGACGTTGTGTGCCTTGTAGTAGTGTGTGTATCTTTGTGTGTGTGTGCACACATCTGGTTGCATGACCGGGTGTAGCTGCGTACGTGTTAGTGGGCATATGTACTTGTGTTTTTGTGTGTGTGTGCAGCTGGGTGGGGCGGAGTGGTGGTGGGGGCGCGGGGTGCATGTGTGTCAGATAGAAAAGCGCGGTGGCACATAAGAGTATTTGTTTGTAAGCAGCGTGTGGTGCAGTATTAGAGGAAAAATCAAGAGTCCAGTGGGCAGTTTCGAATTATGAGAATGATGTTAAACGATAAAAGTAATGTGGATTTGTGGATGACAGTGGCACAAGATAGTAAATTACGTAAAATCGTGAGGTATAAATGTTACAGAATTTGTGTCAGATTTGTAATAAATCAACAATCTATGCATTGTAAGTGTGCATTGCTGTGTTTCTGTGCTGACACCTAATGCAAATGGGACTTTAATACAATGAAGATGAAGCCTGAGCTACTTTCTAAACTGCTCTGATAATGCAACCACATGTGTTGTGTATGACAGCAACTAAAGCTCAAAGAAATTATCAGCTGATTATCATCTTGATTAATCGATTTGGTCCATAAAAAGACCGAAAATAGTGAAAAATGCCCATCGTGGTTTCCTAAAACTAAAGATAAAGCCATCAAATTTGCTTGTTTTGTTTGGCAAATAGTCAAAATATATTAGTTTTACTATATAAGACAAAGAATAGCAACAACTCAGGGTGGAGTCAGGTCATTTTTTTCTGTGTGACGCACTGTGCAGGTAGAGAATTGAGAAGGCGGAGCGG
Organism: Leiopotherapon unicolor; assembly: GCA_036025355.1. NCBI lineage: Eukaryota > Metazoa > Chordata > Actinopteri > Centrarchiformes > Terapontidae > Leiopotherapon > Leiopotherapon unicolor. Next base: position 10,635 of record JAVQJZ010037510.1, on the reverse strand, counting down.
CGAGACCCCGCTCTATCCTCAGACTGCTCCTCTTCCTCTTCGTCTTTGATCATTTTGTCTCCTCTTTTCTGGGCTCCCCTGCCCTCCTCACTCGCTCTGTCGTCTTTCCATCCATCATCAATACCCTCATCTCTGCAGCCCGGCGGGAGGCGGGGGGTGGGAGTGTCTGTCTCCTCTGTCGGTGTGTGTGTGTGTGAGAGAGAGAGGGAGAGAGCATTCACCGAGCTCTGCGAGTCTATCAAGTTTATGCGACAGTATGTTGGCCTTCTGCCATCTCTCTGATAAAAGCAGGCGTGTGTTGTGACAGCACAGCGTGAGTGTGACTCACTCATCACACACTCGGATTCAGTGTTTTTGTGTGTGTTTACCTTTTCAAGTCTGCACCTCTTTTTGATTACATGTTTGTATATGCATGAGTGAGTGTGTGTGGAGTGTGTGTGTGTGTGTGTCTGTGTGTGTGCGAGCAGTCGACCGGCCCGTAATTACATTCCATTACACTTCACCTTTCTCCTCAAACATTCCATACAATCTCTTTGCCTTCCAGGCTTCCTTCAAGGCCCCATGCAGTGTGTGTTTTTGCACAAGTGTGTGCGTGTGTGTGACCTGACTTGTAGATCATGACATCCTACCAGACAGTCTTCTCGCCTCCCAAGAGCTTAGCAACACGCACTCACGCAGTGCGAGATATGAAACATGCCAAACTTTCCACGACAACACGGAGCAGAAAATGCGTTTACAGAGACTAAAAACAACACGAGAGGCCTATTTTTATGTGTGTGCGTGTGTGTTAGATAGCAAATGAGGAAGTTGGTGTCAGATCCACTCTGGGTAATTTAGCTCCTCGGCTGAACCACTATTATTAGCTTGTTGTCCAATTCTTGGCCTTTTTTTAACCAGCAGTTTGTTGTTTGTCAATGTGAGAAACTATTTCCTGCCTGTGTGCTCCCCTCTCTAATTTCTATGTGTGTGTGTGTTTGCGATGAACACTGTCCCTGTAATAATAGCTTGTTACAGAGTGAAAACTGTGTGTGTGTGTAAGAGAGAGAGAGAGAGAGAGAAGCTCTCTGGACGAATTGGGCGGACAGTTAAGTGGTTAAGCATCTGTATGTGAACTGGAAAAGAGGGGGCGAGAGAGTGTGAGTGTGTGTGTGTGTGTGTGTGTGTTTGCTTAACTAGGTCAGCCAATGGCTCGTGAAAGTCATCCAGGTGTCCTGAGCCACCGCCGCCCACAAAGCAGACAGACAGACAGACAGAGAGAACAAGAGGGAGAGGGAGAGAGAGCTGGATGAAAAATGAACCCAGAGACATAAAATGATGATAAAAGACATTTTCAAATTGTTCGCCCTGAAAAGGCAGCCAAGCAGCTAGTGATCATCCTTAGGTAAACATCTAAACTATGCACTTATTTGTGTCCTGTAAACATAAGACGCTTTCTTTCTCATGATCTCTTTAATTTAAAGTGAGTGCAGGCTTAAATGACGGTGTTGCAGATCATCATCCCCCATCGTCGTCCACATCTTGACTCTACGTCTCACATAATAAGGCTATTTTTAAGGTGGCTCTGCTGGGTTCAGGCGAGGTTAACCCGCAGTGCAACCCATTCTGGATAAACAGTAACCGCATGCTGTCTAATCAGGGCAGGTTGAGCGCCTGCAGCGTAAAAACCTGGTTTGAATGTTAGAAGAAAGTCGGCCGGGGTAGAAGCTGGTTGCTTCAGTGTTGATCAGTCAATCAATCAATTGAACAGATCACACGTAAGCATCAGAAAACATTAATACATGCAGAAAGTGCTCAACAGTGATAATCCTTCTCATTATATTGGAAAATTGCATCATCAATAGAGTGCAATGTTTCATTCTGGCACATGATATATAAGTTATGTGCCCCATTAAAATCAATGGGAGCAATAATCACAGAGGGAAGGATGGAAGAGTTTCACAAAATGAAACTATAAAGAACTGATTCTGCTTTTAAACATATAAATCCTCTGACTGGTTGAAAGATTAAGTCTCATTTCATCTCCATGTTTGGGGACTGAGCCCTGCCGACCATATTTAGAGGGGCCAGATGTTTACTTACTGTAAACACGTTTTATCCATAGTCATACATTTTGTATCATGAAGCAGCGAGAAGATGAAGGTCTTTACTTTTTTTCTTTATCCTGGCATCTCCTGAGTGTTACCCAAAATGTTTTCCTCTCACATTCTTTACACTCCTTAATTTGTTTTGGCATCTTTCTGGCATGTGACCGTATCAAATGATGTTCCGACTGCTCAGAGATACTATCGACTTACAGCCAACCAAAGCAAAATGTGACACAGAGCGCTGAGTAATCTTCCTTTGATCTTAACCACATGAGTCTTCCCTTAAAACCCTTCTAACCGAATCCATTATGAGCTCCTGCAGTTCTGCATCCATTAAAAGTTAATTAACTATCCTCTTCTTTTATTGAAAAGCAAATAACTTGCATAACTTTGTTGAGCAATTGCAGATTTTGCGCTTTCCTTTCCTGTTCTCTTAACATATAAAGGCACAAAAAAACCCTATTTAAATAATGTAAATGACCAAATCTGGGATTTAATGATCTTTTCTTGAAGTCAGATGCCAAACTTAATTCAAATTGCACTGAGAGAGAGAGAAAGAGAGAAAGGGAGGTGCTAATTTCCCCTGTTACGCCGGGAGCAGCGGCAGTGTTTGTGGGTAAACAGACAGGGAGAGAGTGACAACAGCAGCAACAAACACCAATCACAACCATCATTTCCTCTGAAGGAGGAAGTGAAACTGGAGCGAGTGTCGACTGGAGATGAAGGAATGAGATATTACATACCAGCCCTCTTTCTCTGCATGACTCTCGCTTTTTACTGATCTCCTTCCCTCTTTCTTTGGGTTTTTCTCACAAAACTAAATAAACTAAAGTCTTGCAAAGATCCATGAAAGTAGGGCTTCAAAGTGTACTACGTGTTGTTTCTATCCACAAGATTCAAGTAGAAAATGGTGGCATCTTTTTTACTCCTTTTGCTTATTATATATTTGGTCAAGAAGTACAGATTCAACCACTAATTTGGGGCACAGCGACTGATTCTGTTTGATCACAAAACATCCATTAGCATACCTGAAAGTTTCAAAGTGAAGGTAAAAACATGTTACAACTGTTTACCTGTCTGTCTCTACAGGGTGATCCGCTCCCTTCGTCGCTGGTCGACTTGGTGAGGAACTCCCCCATCTCCTCTGTGGACGACCTGAAGCTGCTGCTGCAGCAGGAAACCAATGCAATAGGTACTAAATGACCACACACACACACACACACACACACACACACACACACCCTAATAACACAGACATGGAGGAGGTAAGTGTGTGGGTGTCTTCAGAGGCCTGAAGAGATAGGAATGCAGTAGAGTATCAGCATGCATGCACAGCACCATGTTAAGGCAATATTTACCCGAGACAGCAGCAAGAATGATGAGCCAGCTTGATGAGAGAGAGAGAGAGAGAGAGAGAGAGAGAGAGAGAGACGTCGAGCTTAGTGTGTGTTGGGCAAACTGAGACAGAGAGAGAGAAACTTCCAGCACAAGGTCACTGCATTGTTCTCCTGCTCTGGATTCCTCTCCAGATTTTTTTAAATATGGATGTGTCAGAGAAGAAGAGCCCATCCCCACCCTTCTCACCGTCACCCGCAAACTCAGTCCAAACAAACAAGTCCATGCACGCAGCTCGGTGGGTGATTAAAAAATTCATTAAACCCCTCTTTCTGAGGAACCAAGTCACACATACATATATTAATAGACGGCCCTTTGATCATGCCATAATGCATAAATAACGCGGTGACATAACAGCGACCACAGAGAGGAACCAACAGAGGGAAGGATGCTCAGAAACAGGGCACGAGGAAGTGACTCAAAGTGTATGTTTTTTAAATCACAAATAAACTTCTCCTCTGAGGCCTGGGATTGGGAGTTTTGGCTTCTTTATGGAGGATGTGAGTTGCGGCAGTAGATTGTTTATCGGTCTGTGCTCCCATCGCTATATTTCTGTCTCTAGATTGTTTTATAGATGATAGTGATGGTCAGTTGATTCATCGCTTTGGTTCGGACAGAAATAACAGAAATTTGGTGCAAATATTCACGGCCTCTAACAACTTAATCTGAATGAGTTTTCTGTTCGTTTTTGTCACGACACCTGTTAGATGGATTCCTGTGAGATTCACTGCACACATACACTTTGGTGCACCCTTAACTTTTCATTTTGGACCATAATCAGATTTAAAAAATGCTTCCAAATTCTTTAGTTTCTGCCCAAATACCTGCAAAACTAATGACATTTCCACCAGCCTCAGCTGAGGCGGTTTGTTTGTTTGACATTTTTTTAATCTCAGCTGCACCAATCCAAGTTTCTTTTATCAGTTTTGTGTTTAATCACCATGCAGATAACATGAGCATGTAAACTTGGAGCACAAGTTTGATTCATTTTACTGTGATTTACAGATGCATCTAAATCAGCAGAACCAACATGCTGATTCTTATTGGCCGGCTTGCTCTAACCAAATTCAGCAGGGCACATGGTCAGACATGAAAGGGGAAGAAAAGAACGAGTCTTACAAAACATTTAGAAACAGGCGAATGTGGAGGATAAAATTAGAGAGTAATTTCTGAGGACAACAAGAAACTGTTCTCTTTCTGCACCAGGCAGTTAATTAGGGCTAACAGGCAACCAAATAACACCTTGTGCATCTGTGTGTTGTACACACACACACACACACTCATGCACACACACAGTGACCAAAAGCAATCTACACCAGGGATATAATTAGGACCAAGGGGCTACAGTATGAAATGATGACATATGTGAGAGTGTAACGCGCACACTCACAAGTCCACACATGAGCTATATTTAACAGCTCATATCTCCCCTCAACAGTATTCTTGACAGCGCGGGGACAAATTGCAGCAGAAAATAGCCTAATTGTTTTAGCGGGAGGAGAAAAAATGGCTTCCTGTGTGCAGTGAACAATGAGCTTTGCTAAAAACTGCCCCAGCGGCCTCACATGTTGTACAGATTTCTGTCATTGCTTGTGAAAGTGCTGCCTGGCTCCATATTAAGTTGAATTTATTACATTTCTGTTTGTGCGTTTGTCTTTCCCCTTCTAATGCCCCTTCGTCTCTCATCTTTTTCTGTAGAAGAGGAAGAAGATGAGCATGATATCCCTACAAACCACACCCACGGCAGATACGCTAGAAGTCTTGGTAGGTTTCTGCATCTATTTACGTCCCTTCCTGTCAGCATCTTGTGTCTCTTTCTTGCAGTCTGTTTCTGCCATCTGCCTCTCAACACTTCTTTAGTCATGTCATCCAAAAGTCCCCCTCTTATTCATTTCTTTCTCCCGCTGCTCCCCTACCAGTGGAGGCACAGCCGGCGCAGCAGGCGGCGTGCAAAGTTCGGACGGAGGTGATGGAGGTGACGAGGTCCATGCTGGACCGCCGCAACGCCAATTTCCTGTTATGGCCGCCCTGCGTGGAGGTGCAGCGATGTTCAGGCTGCTGCAACACCCGGCTGCTGCAGTGTGTCCCCACCGTCACCTCCAGCAGATACCTGCAGGTACATGGCAGCTGCTGTTAAAACAATATGAACACAGTTTGCAGACGTGATGATGTATGAAGGCTGATTGCAGGGAAGGACTTTAGCTATTTGGCTGTTAAAGCAGCACCAAAAATCTCTGGTTTCCAGTTTGATATTAGTGCTTCCAGTGTGGATTTACACGCTTGGGTTCACATGCAGAACATGATTCAATATATGATGTCACTTTGAGAACAAGTAAATCAGCATTCCTTTCAACAGAAACACATACAGTAAAAAGTACTGGCATGGAGCCACTAAAATTACTGAATTATTAGCTTACCTGGAAATGTCTTCCAATCAGCTCGCTTTACTTGTTGCAACACGTCTCAATACACATACAGTTGCAGCATGTTCAGTTATGTGACAACAGCAGTGTTCTTGATTTCCTGGAGGTGTGTTTGCATAGTGTGTGTAGGATTTTCTATCATATCTGGACCCCAAAGGTCATTAATGGTCTGGGTGCCAATGTTTTTCTTCTTCCTGTGTCTTTTCCAGGTGATAAAGATCCAGTACATAAACAGGAAAGCCCACTATGACAAAGCCATCATCTCAGTGGAAGACCACGTCAGCTGCAGGTGCCAATCTTCCTCGTCCTCCACATCCTCCTCACCTGTTCCCGCCCCTCGCTCTCCCATTCAAAGCATCCCCAACCCGCCTCCGCCGCAGCAGCCTCCCCCGTCCCCCCACCTTCCCCTGCCGGTCCCGCGGCCAGTCCACCCCACGCCGCCAAAGACTCACGCCTCCAAGGCCGACCTCCACCGGCATGATGACCTGAAGCACAACCAGCAGCTCTACCACCCGGAGGAGCGCGAGCCGGTGGCGAGGCAGTGGCAGCAGGGCAGCTACACCCAGCTGGTGCACTGGACGCAGCCCAGGGTGCATCAGGCGCCCACACACGTGCAGCAGGGAGCACACCAGCCGATCGCCGGCGTGCACAGGCCGGTCAGCGGCTGGCCGTCTGAAGCGAGGGCGGAGCACAGCGTCATGGGAAGTACACAGCAGGTCGGGCACGGGAGCGGGTATGACGGGAGCAGGGAGGAAAGCGGCGCGCATGTAGGGAACGGCGGCGGGGAGGCGCATCATCCAGATCACCTGCAGAGGCAGCAGCAGCTGCTACAGCATCAGCAAAGGCAGCAGCAGTATCAGTACCATCACCAGCCTCAGTATCCACAGCAGTACGGCCGCGTAGGAGAGGAGGACCAAGAGCTGAGGACGCAATATCGACTCCACGCTCCCCAGTCAGACAGCGCCTCTCCGCCCAGCAGCCCGACGCAGCCGCCCAAATTAGAACAAAACCCCACCCCTCCCCTGACCACCAATCAGAAAGACTCAGTGACCAGCCAAAAAAACACAGAGGTCACAAATCATACACAGACTGAGACTGCAACAGCCAGTCAGAAGGAAGCGAGAGAGAGGGAGGAGAGCGGGTCGGCTAATAGTGGGGACACGGCCGGGGCAGAGCTGGCCAATCAGAGGAAGGAAAAAGACTCAGAACCAACCGGTGGGGTCGGCCATTTAACGGAGGAGGAGCGGAGACGCAAAACCCTGGAGACGATAGAGAGGGAACTGGATCGAGAGACTCACCTTCATCCCCATCATCCTCAGCAAAGACCAAAACCAACCACGTTTAAAGCAGGTACTGTGAGGGCCAGGGTCAAAGGTCACTTGTTGCTTTGGCCAAATGTAGTTTTATATCAACATTTTCTTTTTTTTTTGCAAACAGCACAAATAAGTCATGAAAGGGGCGGTGCAGTGATTTATCAGCCCCCAAACTTTATGTGATGGTTCAAAATTGGAGCAACAGAGGCCGTGATGTGCTGACTTTTACTACCTAGTAATCGTGAAGCTCCAGAAACATTGGATTCACCCAGCTGTGGTGCAGATCAATAGCATCTTTTGTTAGACCCTCCATGACTTGCAAACCACATCCTTCAAACTCCGAGGCTTTCTGTTACAAATATGAGATCCCAAACTGATGACATAACCGACATCATCAGAGTTATTTTCTCAGACTTAAGAGAGCTCCATTCAGAGCGACGGAAGACATTAAGCTGTTGTCACAAGTTAGATATGTCGGGTCAGTACGCCTCATGACAAATTAACTGATCTGTATGTGCAAAATCGGTGGCCTTTAAAATTAAAAGCATGAGAAGGAAGATGAGCTGTTGATTGAGTGTACTCAGATTTAGTGTAGCACAGCGGGAGAGCTAACCACCACACTCCAATATCCATGTGTATAATGTCTCTAATGTCCCCGTGTATGTGCATTGTAATTTTAGCTTTTAACGTAGAAAGAATCAGTGGGAGAGTTTCTAACAGGAAGCACACGCCGCTGTACACGTGTGACTAAACAACATGGCCACATGTGTCCTGCTATTCTTCCTGGACCCCCCTGGAGAGCTCAGTGCAGTCAGACTTCCCACTGCTTCATGTTCGACTTGAACCTGCAGGCAGTCAGAGGCTTTTGTGACGCAGACTTCAAGGTCATTAGCTGCCCTTCAGAGAGCTACACACCCTGCATGCGCTGTGTGTTTTACTGTTGGATATTTTTGTTTGCTTTTCTATCACATGTAACGGTTTTTGGCAACAGATTTCGGTGCACATTTAGAAAAGATGTGAGTTGTGTTTGAAGTGTTACAAGCTGAATAATTTTCATTTAAAACTCTTCATCGTGTCTGTTTGGTGTTAACTTTTGTATTCACTGTGATCTTCTCGTGGTTTCTTTCAGCTCTCTCTACTGTGGCTCCCAACTCGCCCACAACACATCAGGCCCCGTTCCGACCAGCCTCGCCTCGCCGCAGGAGGAAACACCGCAAACGCATCAGCAAAGCGGCCATGCGAGCCAGGATGATGTAGAGAGCTGCAGGTGAGAGACCGGGCCTGAGGGATGGTGGAGCGTAGACAGAAAATCGAAAAAGAACATATTGATCTGATTTATCTTCTCTTCTCCCTGACAGGAAATGGTAAAGCTAACCAGAAGCTTTCGGCCAGACACACTGCACCACAGGAGTACTGGGAGACGAGAAACATGGGATCCTTGAATGTGGGATGACGGATGCAGACGTGAAGGACACTGCTGCTGTTTTCAGCAGACAGCTTAACAGACAGTCACCGTTCCCGCTCCACAGCTGCCGCAGAGCGTCCAGCTTCGTGGATATTATAAAAGTGCAATCTTATGAACTCCTTGGAACGGAGGATGTGTGTCACACTAAACACTGGATTTCATTTGAATGATCCCATTAAGGTGGATCGATGGAGGCCTCGACGGACGCCCAAAGCTAGACTGGTGTGTCTCTTCTTGCAGTCGGCAGCCATTGATTGGCTGCTCAAAAACTTCTGACTGCTTAACTACTGAGAACATGACTATGGACTAAAAAGTCACTGTTGCAGAAAATGTGGAGCTCAAGATGAAACTGGACATGTGGAGAACTGGATTTCTACACTGGGATGATAACTGGAAACTGGAGAGTGCAGCTGAGGCCTCAATGCCAAACATTACTGTTATCCTACAACGTCTGAATCTAACTTTATCTAACACTGGAGTAGCCATACACTGATCATACTACACTGACTAGAGAAGTGCTCCACTGTGTACTGTAGCTTAATGTACTGGAAAATATCGATAACCTGCTCATTTTGTACTACTGCCAGATCAAAATGGAATAACAACCAAATGCCTGCCTAGATAAAATGCTATAAATATCCACATTAAAGCAAGTCTTAAAGACCTGGCTTTTAGAGATCGCTGTGAGCCAGTTATAGCCAACACTGTATGTATAAATGCTTTTAGAAAATGATTTCTGGGGGGAAAAAGAAAAACTTTATTTCTTAACTTATTTAAAAAAAGGAGGATACAAAGTCCTCCAGTTCTCAAGTGTAATTATTGTTGCAGACATGTTTCAGATAATAATTATTGGTTGTACAACCATTACTGTTATGAATGTTATTTTTAATAAAAAATAAAAATATTCAACAAATATACAGTTTGTGCATAGTTGTTTTTCACTTTTTTTGTGTTTGAGGGCCCACACGTGCATAGCTGTGTGAATAAGATGTCATTGAACATGTAAATGCATGCATATGATTGCATGTGCATAGTAAGTGTGTGTGTATGTGTGTTTGGCTGTGTGCATGCACTCGTACACAAGCACCTCTGCAAATCTTTGTCCTATCACTGAGCGTCCTGCAGCTCTGTCACGCAAAGTGAGGCCGGGGTCAGCAGAAATGTCTGGTTGCTATAGGAACTCGCCGACGGACGCGTCAACAGAGAAGTATCGTATGGTGAAAAGAGAGACGAGGGAGGGGGGGTGTCAGTCCAGGAATGGACAGAAGATGAACGACAGAGAGGGAGAGGGAGAAAGAGGGGGTAAAGGCCCAGTTAGGGGAGGATTTAGCTGAAACATCACAGCGAAGTGAAAAAAAGAGAGAGAGGCAGGAGGGACAGAGAGAAAAATATATATAATGGTAATAAAAATATGGCTATAAAGATATATGATGATGAGTTCAAGACAGAGTCCTGTTGGAAAGATGATTTAAGAGACAGAGGCAGTTTAAATGTCATTCTCTTGTGTAATGGGGTTTCCCTGCAAAGCTAATTCAGTCAGCAGATTCTCTTCTTTAAGAATGATGACTCAGCATGCTCTTTAGCAGGCACGTAAACACACACACACACACACACACACACACACTTTGGCAAAGTTGCCAGGAAGATGGCCTGTAAAACCCAGTTACTGCTGTCACATTGAAAACTGCAAGGGATTTGGTGAAATTCATCTTATTCACTTTTCAAGGGCTCCTTTGAAGAGGCAAACATGAAAAATGTCACCACTGTTCAACACCGTAATTGTACTGTAACTATTTTTATAGTATCACAAGTCATGCCAGAGGCTGTAGGCATGAGTCACACAGAAATAAATGGCACAAGTAAATACCTTAATTGTGAAATCCAAGAAATGGCACAAGCTGTACCAAAGTTACAGCTATTAATAAGATGAAGAATAAGTAATAGATGGAAAATGA
>JAVQJZ010037509.1:0-10254 GCA_036025355.1 Leiopotherapon unicolor | reverse complement strand
TAAAACATTTTGACAGGTTTTTGAGCGCCGTGTACCACAGAAAATCGGTTCGAGGTCAGTAAGCACAACCAAAATTCATACAAAAGGCACACCAGATTATAAGGCGCACTGTTGATTTTTGAGAAAATATAAGGATTTTAAGTGCGCCTTATAGTCCGAAAAATACGGTAGATTAAAGAGTCTGTTGCCCACTGTTGACTTTCAAGGTCTTTAACTGTTACATTCCCATCTGATTACGGCTCCCAGGCATGACGGAGCGGCACCAGGCTCAATGACACGGAGGCTGGGTTTCCATTATTCCCCAAGGCATAATGAGCCGATTTCCACTCGCTCGCACTGGAAGTTTTCATTATACCGACTAAAGTGCTCGTTTGCGAAATAGAGGCGCTCTTTACCGTAATTGTTCTGCTTGTGGTGTTTACACGATATTGCACAATAGCCGTGTTTATGTAAGTGTTTAAGTCTGTTTACCTGTGCTTGTCAGTGTTTTAATGTGCAAGCCTTTTCCCGATTATGTGTGTGCGAGTGCGTATGCATGAGGATGCTTGTGTTTTGCATAAGTGTTGCTGGGAACATGCAGCCGCTCTACCTCAATGTGCTGAGTAAAGAGATTGAGATTTTTCACTGGCCATTTATCTTCCCCTGCAGTCGCCATTCTCTCACTGTGTGTTGATCACTCACGCTCGTGATACACACACACACAAATATGCATTTAAAGCGTACACAATTGTACTATAGACACACAGAGCATAACTTTAGAGTATGTCATGCATAAAAACTGCTTAGCTCTTTGATCATCTCATTACAACAGTTAGATTTAGAATAAAAGCCCACAAATCACTGTTAGATCCTTTACTTTTCGCTCATATATTCAGATGGAGTCAGTGAATTGGAAAGTGTAATTTTTACTTTATTAGGTACATAGATTTATTTTTTTATTCTACCTGAAGGAAACTGCATGTGCAGAGTGTTGCGTTCTTCAGAGGGGAAAAAGTAAAGCGCAAAGTTTACCAAACACTCACTAAACTGAAAGTCTATTAAATGAAAAGATGAAAGCGTTTTCCTGATAGCACTGAGATAGCCTGATAAAACAGCACTTTGCTTACATCTATTGACATTTTGCATCGCCTGCGGTCGCTGAAGATGTTTTTTCATTCAAGGCCACAACAGGATTGAAGCTGCCGGTCGCGGGAGCTGACCTTGGATGTGCTGGACCACTGAGCCAACTCCCTGTTGTTGAATCGAGTGGAATAATGAGTTAGACTGAATGACTTCCCCATCATAGAAGAGCACCACGGACACAATGACTTCACTTTGCGCTTTTTGTACAAATTGTGTACTTGTACAAATTGCACCCTTGTACCACAATCATTAGCAGTCTATATTTCACCCATGGGAGCCATGTAGAGCAGAGTAGCTGCAGAAAAGGGCCATATTAGACAAATATGCACTCTAAATGTACTGTTGCAGCTGATAGGGAATATTTGAGAGTAAGTAGTCTCCAAACCTTTGATTAGATGCACTGGGTTGACTGTGCTAAGTTACTCCTGCTCATCTTCCTAATGTCTTTGCAGTCTTCTTGGCAGGCTTTTATCTCGCTTGTGATCAGTCCCCTTCATGGTGTATTATGACCTACAGTGCAGCCGAGCCTGTATGGAGTGATTATTTTATTTAAAATTGGTGCCCAGTGCCTCTCCTCGCTGCATTCCTTCTAATTATGTGCACATACTGTATACAGCATTTGCAGAATTAGTACTAATGAGGGCAGTGACTGTATAGATAAGTGCCAGGCATGACATAAACACAACTCATTAAGATCATTACTCTCTAGAGAGGCAAGGCATGTCTGTTTCTCTTTAACCTCTGTGTGTTACCACACAAAGAGATCTCAGAAAGAGACAGTTTGAAAAACTAGGTTAGCGTGAGTAAATGTGTATGTATGAACGGCACAGATGATGTGACCAACAGTGAGAATATAACAGACTTAAACTAAATGAGAACAAAATGACTGACTGATCGCCACACTGTAGTGAGGAGCAATTTGCAAGTTGGACTTTGCAGTAAAGACTGATGGGAAGGTAGATCGATTGGTTTTGGATTAAATGTCTCATCATCGATTTTGAATTGGTTGGCATGAGATTTTATACAGAGATTCATCGTCCCCAGAGGATATATCCTAATGTCTTTGGTGTTTCCCCGACCTATCCACAAACAACTGGAATATTGGCAGTTTTGGTTTTGAGTGAAATATCTCAACAACTAATATAAAGATTTCCATGACATTTGGTCCAGATGTTAAATCTTCCCAGATGAGTCCTGCCATCTTTGGTGACTTTTATCAACCTAGCACCACCACCAGATAAAGAAAAAATACTGAGTGAGATGTCTCCACATCTTCTTGCTGGATGGTTACAGCCATTCCCTGTCTATAGCTCATAAATACTGAATTAAAAGGACTTTGGCTGTCCCCTAAACATTATACTTGCTGCACATCAGCATGTAAGCTTTGTCACTGTAAGCTTTTGACTCAAAGCATCACTGTGTCTTCAGCCTCACATAGCTGCGCCTATAACTTGAGTATAGATTCTCCAACTTATTAAAATGTATACACTTTTCCTTGGATAAGGCGCTCTGTTTGAAAATTGCAACAGATGACTGAAAATACGAATAAGGACTCTGACAGTACATATTTAACATATGTATTGTCATATTCATGTAACTTTTCATAGCACTGCAGAAAGTTTTACATAGTGCTTGTATCCGCAAGCAAAACAGTGGGTGGCAAAATGGAAAACAGTACTGTATGATGTCATGTTAAGATCTAGATTAGTTTAGTAATTACCAGAATAATAATGCCAACCGAATCAAAGCTATGATAATATTTTATTCTAGATATTTAACCAGACACAGAGGGAAAAGACGAAAGGATTTTGTGGTCTGTGCAGGGACTGAAATATAACAACATGGGAAATTAAGACAGAAAATGAGAGAGCAAGCGTGGATGAAGAGATTTGGGACCGAGACGTAGACTTTTTATTTTTACACTGTTCCCTCTTAAGCAGCATCACAGGAAGGAGGGGAGCGCAGAGAAAAGAGCCTGTGGCAGCAGTGGAATATCTAAAGGGGGAGTTGGAGAGAGCTGGCTTCCTTTTAGCTGTGTAACATCACACACCACCTTACGCAATTATGCTTTACATACAGTTTTTACTTTCCTCCCTTTGAAGGAAGACTAGAAACGGCTTTTTAAGATACATTGAAATTAAACAAGCAAGTAATTAGATGAGATGAAATAAAGACGAGGAAAGAGCGTTGTCCTCGCCTAATTCAAAGACTAAATGGGAATTGCAAAGAATGATTATTAGAAAGAAGAAGGATTTTTGTGGTTTTTCAGTGCTGAGAGAGGAGGGACGAGTAATTTAAGGGATGCAAAAAAGAAAAAACAAAACTTGTGAGGTCGGGGAAGATGTAATCTGGGACCGGAAAAAAGGACAAAGCACCATAGATGAATGATAGAGAGAGCGGGAGAGAGAATGCAAACAGCATTTAGTCATGAAAGGCTCATTTCAATAAAGTTCTTCAAACATGAGCCTGTCCGTCACAGTTCCAGCAGACTTCATTCTCTCTCCCTCTATAGTCGCCTTTGTGTGTCATTTTCCCTGGTCTGAAAATGGTGTCCGAAATTATGCAAGCGTTAACAAATATCACCCTACTTTTCCTCTCCTCTTCTTGCCCCCCCTCCATTACTTTCCTCCCCCGATCTCCTGGCTTATTTCTTACCCCTCCCACCCCAACCCCCCCCCCCCCGACTTCCTATCTATACTCTCTACTCTTTTAATATTCTCCCCTTTTTACCTCTTCTCCTCGCTCTCCCTCCTGTCCTGCTTTTGAACTGTGAATCTGCCACCATGACTGCCGCTAAGGCCACATCTAAAGGCACACACACACACACACATGCTGAGAGCAGGAACAGACACGCAGAGACAGACAGACACACACACACACACCTCTGTTTTCAAGCTCGCACATTTCCAGCAGCCATAATTACCTTATGCAAATAAGATCAACAAATAAACCATCTCATCCTGCTGTGCGACAGCATATAAGATGCCAAAAAACAAATTTGGGAGCTCATTTAATTAGAACAGAGGTGATGAGAGGGATGCAACATTCACCTTCCACTCCCTGTGCATGACACCCTCAATCATAAATGTGTTTCCACTGTCGAGCTCCCCATAGGCCTGAATCACGGTAGCAATTATGGTTCCTGCGACATTTACCCATATTTTCTTGCCGTGCGGGGAAAAAGGAAAAAGCCACATATTGAGTTACCCGATTTAACTCGGGTGCAGCAGTCAATGTCTTCTAGGAAGCAAAATTACAGAAGTAAGACCAGGATAGTTAATCTGCCCCTACCTTTTTCTGCCGATTTTTGAAAATAACAGCCATTTTTGAAAATTGGCTCATTAGCTTGTCACGCTGCAAAGCAGCGGCAGACCTGTGAAGTTTTAAGTACCACACAGTGCAGGGTGTTTGGAGCTCAGCGTGTCACGTAGTTTAATGATAAGCCTTAAGGGCAGTTCACGTGGTCAAACTCGGCTTAAACTGTGTCCTTCCTGTATTGCTCTGTGGATGGTTAAAGGGATGAAAAAGATGAAAAAGTTAGAGGAGCTGAAAGGAGTCTGTTAAGTAAAGTTCCAATGTTATCTGTGATGAATGTAATGTTAAGTTATGCACAGAAAGTAACAAACAGGTCAACATCACTGTGGACTGATATTAAATTCATAGTTCAAATTGAATACAACCTTTTTTCAAAGATCTTTAATAACTGCACATTCCAGTGAACACATTACTATCCATGCCTTTATGTGTGTTATCATTTTATGAACACAAAAACTATTCAAATCATAGAACTTCATAAAATATATATATATTGCAAGAACAATTTTTTTTGCTTGGCTGAGGTGTAAAAGTTGGTGTACTGATAAAAGCAGTGAAACAAAGTTGCAACATTGTGTTCATCTTAGTCCTAAAAAACCTTTACGCACGAAACTAGATCTGAGTTGTATTCTTAAAAAGTGTTTTAAGTAGTTAATTTTGGATTTCACAAGCTGTTTCAAGTAAAAAGGCACAGACATGATGGCAGTTGTACGTGTAGCACCAGTAGTTATTGGGATTTTATCACAGATATGACACTGTGGGATTTTATCACAGTGTCATATTCTCTTACCCTGTGACCCTATTGGCATGAAATCACACATTTGAAAGCTGGTTTGTGCATTATAATGTGTGATTTATTCCCCGTCTCATAGGCTGACCCAAAGGAGCTGATTCGATTGGTCACGCAGCATGTGTCTGCGTATTCGGACTGGCCGGAGGAGCTGCAGAAGTTGATCACCCAGCTGCACGTGTACAACGAGCGCCTGACGGACTTCACCCAGGCTCAGGTGCTGCAGGGGCTGGGCCGTGGAGTGGACGTCCAGCGCTTCAGCTCCGACTCGGATTACAAGAAGGAGACCATCCTTGGCCTCACAGAGTGAGTAAAAGAGGGGACCAAAGTTTTTTTGAGTTTAGTCGCTTGTCTTTTTTTTAAATAATCATACAAACTGTGTCTGTAATCTAGTCAGTGAGGTGTGCTTTATTTTTCATGCCGCATATGCATATGAGTGGGAGTGATGGCTCTTTCTGCTTAAGTGGAGATGAAGTCTGATCATTACGTTCCTCTTCTCTGCGTGTGTGTCTGTATGTGTTTAGGACACTGGATGACGGCGTGTACAGAATCGCTCTGTCTCTGGCAAAGCGCTACAGTGTTCCTCTGTGGGAGGTCTACATGACTCACCTCGAGTTCCTCTTTACTGATAGCGGGTACTTACGCACACACACAAACACAAACATGACCACATTACCACTTTTTCTTACCTATTTTACTCTGTGTCAATTCGCCCCAGTTTTCTCATCTCATCAAACTGAAATATTCATCCCTTAAAATGCATTTGTGTTTTGAAAAAAAAAAAAAAATGTGTTGCTCGTGTCTACTTATGTATTCTCATGCCTGTTAAGTTTCAAGTCCTTGTCCCTCCTGTCTTTAAAATTCTGAAAAATGAAATGGGAAAAAAGTGAATTTAAGTAGCACCCCTACCTCTCAGTTATGACAAAACTCGCCTGCATAAAAAGCATACTTAAAGCACCCCAGAGTAAATCAAACATGTTGCGAACGTGTGCGTGAGTGTGTATACGTGTGTGTTTGTGTTTTAGTGGGAGAGAGGACGGGAGTGTGTCAGAGTCTATTTCCATAATTTATTTGCTCTCTGACTTCATAGCTGGGGATCTGACTAGCTCTGCACCTTTTCCTTGTTTTAATAGAATGCCTTTTCAGCAGAGTCGAGATGTGTGTGAGTACGCTCGTGTGAGTGTGTGTTTGCGCGCACACATGTGTGCATCTGTGATAAATATCCTCCTGTCGCAATCTGATATAAGGAAATGGTTTATGGACTCCACTTAACGATAAATTACAACCTATACCTTCTTCAAACGGTGCCTCAGCCGCTGTGCGCGTGACTTTCTACCAAAATCTCAAGATCATGACAAATGTGTGGAGAATATTCATACTATAATCTTGACTAGAAGCATCTGCAGTGTGCATTTTGATTTAACGGATGGATGGACACAGGCAATGATAGAAATAGAGCAGACGGGGAGGAGGGGGGTTTACGCAGACTGAATCATGGGTGGGAGATAAAATTTAGACTTTTATTGATCCCTGAAGGGAAATACATTCTTTGCAAATCTCCCATCCTGATTGTTTAGTAGCAGCGAATGTCCACAGGTAGAAGTACGCAGCGGTCAAACCGGAGTGTTGGGTGTGTTCATGACTTGGAAGGAGCATTTCTTCTCATCTCCCTGTAGACCAGCACTAGCGTCTTGAGCTAGATTGTGAGTGGCAACAAGGAGCCAGTGCAGTGAAAGGAGAAGAGGAGCGTTGTTGGAGAACGTTTTTAGGTTGAACAAGTGGAGGACAGTAGCATTCTGGACTGACATCAGAAATACAATGCAGATGCAGAATCGTAGGAGTGATGATGGTCAAGGGGTGACAAAAATGGAAAAATGCATAATGGATCTCAAATGAGTCAAAAGAGTGGAAAGCTGAACGTTCACTGTTCAGTGTTGCAAACAACAGGATGTAGATGACGGTTGTTAGGGAGAAAAATGCTCACAGACAGAAAGGTAGAGGAAGGAGGGGAGAGTGGGCCAGATAGATGGAGGAAGAAGAGATGGATGATGGAGCCTGAGTGTTCCGGAGACAGTCCTATTAACACAGAATGAACGCTTTAGAGGAATCAATGCACTGCTAAACACTACCGTCGTCAGCTGTTCCCTCCGCGCGTAGGTCTTTGTAGATGGACGCAGCAGGGGTTCTTTAAAGACATGAATTTCAGCTGGGTTTATTGACAACTTAATGACAGCTATTAAACCATTTAAGTGACAGAAAGGGTGCTGACATGTTACTCAGTCATCAGCTGTATATGTGTGTCTATATATGTGTGTATATATATGTATAGGGGGAGTCTCATTTGTAGAAATGACCAGATACTGAAAATTATCATACTTATGTGCATAGTTAAAATTAATCTCCTTTTACAGGACAGAATATTGGCAAAACATCCAACAAAATATGAAAAAAAATTACCTTTGGAGCTTGTGCATCCATGATAGCAGCTTGTTTTTCCTGGATTTGTTGTTGTTTTGTAGGTCTCCATGTCAGGATTCGGTTGATGAATTTGGGTTGAATAGATGAAACCTGGATTACTTCGAGCAGGCCACATAAATATGATGCGTTCCACATCAGTTGACAGTCAGCTGATCCAAACAAACATCATGACATTTCAAACAGCATCTCTCCCGGCTCCTCATGCCGCTTTTTCTTCAGATCGGTATTTTCCCGTGATGAGAAATAAATAGTCTTTTGTGGCACCTTCCCTTCTGACTCATCCTCAAGATGTGTTTTGCTTTGAGCCTAATGAGGAAGCCACAGAGACAGAGAGGGACACCTTTGAATTCTGTACCAGCTCTTTCCAGTTGTACATCTGGTGACCTCATCTGGCAAATAAAAGTTCAAATTGTATCAGAAATTGGCAGTGTTACACACTATCCAGTCATAACCTTTTGGCTTTCCTTTTGATTATAAAGAACTTTTCAGACCCTGGT
Organism: Leiopotherapon unicolor; assembly: GCA_036025355.1. Taxonomy (NCBI): domain Eukaryota; kingdom Metazoa; phylum Chordata; class Actinopteri; order Centrarchiformes; family Terapontidae; genus Leiopotherapon; species Leiopotherapon unicolor. The sequence continues at coordinate 2,052 of JAVQJZ010037509.1, read as the reverse complement.
TAATAATATTCCAGATCAATAGAAGAAAGCACCTTTTATCTGTCTGTGATTCCTGCAGTGCCAGAATCCAAATACTGTTTGCAAAGACCCCTCACATAGACTGAGCCATTTTCTTCTCTGAAATCCACTTCATTTGAACCTTGTTTGCCCTGTCTACACCAGGCACTTGCCACTTTAACCTTCCAGGGACCTTCCGCATGCAAATTACATCAATACTGAACACTGTGAACTGCAGTCACCCCTGCCATAGCGAAGCCCCCGCCCTCTGCCCTATGCCACTGCGGTTTCACTTCAGCTATTTTATTTCTTAAGATGCTCGTTCTCTCCTGTCATGTTGCATGTTTTGTATTTATTTGTTTTTTTCCAGCAAATATGACTTATCAGGAAGTGATGGACTGTTGATTTTCAGTATCTGGTTATTTCTACAGATGACACTGTTCTTTTTGGCATATGCGTGAGGACGTTGACACATTTTTAGCTGTCAAGCTGTCACCTGAGCAAAACAGCATACATGTTGTTCGCACCATATTGTACTAGATATGCTGCATTTAATAATATATTTTCTCTCTAAATTAAGTTACTACAGGCATGTCTCTTGCTGTGTGTTCATTTGAGCGTGTGCACAGTAGCATGCGGAGAAGCTCTCCTGCCTGGAATAAAGGAGCACATTTGGAGTGTTTAGCGTGGATGTGGCTCGTGCTGTTGCTACAAACCGGGGTAGGATCAGTATGTGCTGGTGGTTCTGGTGCTCAGAGGTTATTGGCGTGCTGTTCACCGAAACTCCGCAAGGTTTGAGCCTCGAGCATGATCGTGACCTTCAGCATGACTGTAAGCTCGGCGCCACGGAGCCACAGCCACATAACATTGGTTCAGTAATACAACAACAGTATTTCTGACTGCACTGAAACAGGCTACATGGGCAATCAGGGTATGACACTTCAAACACAGCAGTCAGTCCATTTATGCCATCAGGTCCTCATTTAATCTGCTGTTTCTAACTGGTATTTGCTGCCGCTGACCGGCTGTGCTGCTGTTTCTCTTAGCCCCTCTCTGCGCTGTGTGATAGTATCTTTGTAAAAGCTTGTTTTCTTTTAAAGATGTATGTTCTGTATAAAAATCCAGTGAAATGGAACACGTATGATATGAAATATAGAATTTAGCCACATAATAGGCATTGTTATAGGAATGGCAGTAAGACACAAACACGAGAATCAGTTTTGTTTAATATTCTTGTTCAAGTCATCTGAATGTGATTATGGCATCTCCAACATCAGGAAAGCAGCTGTAATCAGTATTTGTATATTCAAAATAACTCACATGACTTCTTGTACATGACATAGGGTTGCTAGTAGTGACAAACCCATAGAGGACTCACCCAATTCCACAGTTCCCATCAGCTCTATGGTGCTTCATAGTGACACGCAGTCCATAGCAGTTAACTGTTATCAGTCAAAAAGCTCTAATAAAGAACCATTAACAACCTATCCATCAGAAAATGTCAGAAAGACAAAGCAGACACCAAAAAGAGAGCTAAAAGGAGATGCAATTTTTGTCTCACATTCATCACATGAACCAAAAAAGGACTCGACTCCGGTAGATGTGTAAATTGGCTACTGTTTGCAGATGTACTATTTTCAAAGGTGATAATGTGGTATTTTCTTGTTTAGAGCTAAACACAACTGCTGCTCTAAGTGGCCAGAAATATGTTAAAGCAGGTATGATTCATTGTGTTCCTAAGAGTTAAATTATGTGTTATTTAAGTAATGAGGTCCCGGCTACCCTATGCTGTATGACTCATTCCTAAGGACCAAGTGTCTGTGTTTGCAGATGGTGTGTGAAGAATTGGTATGGATGTACGTTGATGCATGTGTGTGTGTGTGTGTGTGTGTGTGCATGCGAGTGTGTATTTGCGTAAATAAACGTGCGACAAGCAGAAAACTATTACCTCACAATGAAAATCAAAAGGAAATGTTTGCATGTCATTGTCCTGTGCTGAGCTCTACAGCCGGAAAAGAAACACTTTTATAACCCCCTGATGGATGGTCATTTGTA
>JAVQJZ010037503.1:0-17274 GCA_036025355.1 Leiopotherapon unicolor | reverse complement strand
CACCAAACAATAATGACACTTTTCCTTTTTTAAAACTTTTTTAAAACTTGATTCATTATTTCCAACAGAATTTGATGATATTTTGTTTTTGAATAATTCAGGTGAGGATTTTAAGATCTTTTCAGTGGAAATGATTCATCAGTCCAAATGTTTTTAGGGAAAGTGGAAATCATGCAAATATATCCGACACTAAAATATCATTTCGACTCCTCTCGTCTGCTGAATGAGACAGCTGACGTGCTGTGACGGTCACGTGATCGAGGACAAACAATAAACAGGTGATGAAGGCAGAAATCAGAAAAGGTGTGTTTGTTGATCAGACTCAGTAAACAGACTGACTCAGAAAGGAAACGTGATGTTTTTGGCGCTTTGTGGCGTCAGTGACGGTGTTTCTGAGTCCTGCTGACGGTGGACAGACTGACCTGATGAACGTGCTCATTAATATGCATGCAGGTGTCTAATGAGCTTCGTCTTCACAGTCATTACTCGACTTAATGACATCAGATCTGTGTGGCCATCTCTGCAGCTTTAAAGGGAGCAAACGTCGCTCTCTGACTGTCTCAACACATTCAAACCTACATTTGCATCCAGCTGGATTAATAAATCCCTCTGAAAGGCTCTGTGTTTTCATCGGGGCCGGCTGGGACGCGCCGGGAGGATTATCGAGCCAATTTACAGCAGATTTTCTCGTCCTCCAATCTGAGGGGGGGTTGCTAATTGGAGGCTTGTTCGGGACAGATAGACGGAGGAGATTAACTGATAGTGTGAGAGCTTTACAAATGTATTAGTCTGTTTGATCCGACGGAGCCAACCAGACCACACTAAAGGAACGAGGAAGCAACCTGAGGAGAGTTTACATGTCTTTACTCTCGTTTATTTATCATCCATCCATCCTCCCGACTGCTGCTCAGGACGTGGACGTATTTTAAGAAGAAAGTTTGAATTCTGCTTTTTGATTGGAGAATAAACATTTAATTAGGAAGACTTGTCATTTTCTCATCTCATTCTCACAGCTGTTTGATTTTTTCCTCACAAGTTCTGACGTCTTTTTCAGTTTTCAGAGAAACTGAAGTGATGTTGAATAATTAACCACAGTCGTCCCTCAGAAATGAGCGATGACTCCCTGAAAGTCTGACGAGTGTGTTTGAGTTCACACACTTCAGTCTGCTCCAGGCTGCACTGAGTGTCACAGGCAGAGGTGCATTGTGGGTAATGTAGGCAGCAGGTATTCTGGATGTGTGTCTGTCCAGGTGTTACTGAGCACAATTTAATTTGCTGTTTTGCTTCTTTTATGCAGCACAGGATGATAAAACACCCTCGCAGTGTAACCTCAGCAGCAGCGTGTTTATGTGCTTCCTGTTTGACGTATTTGTAGGCTGTTTGTGCCCAATTATGTGCCATTAAAGTTGTAACTGCGCCGTGTTTTGGATGCATTCAGACAGCGTTTCTCTCGCTTTTTCCTGCACTGGCTTGAGGGGACGTCGGCTGTCGTCCCGCTGCAGACGGACAGCAGTTCATATCTGCATGTACAGTAAACGCGCCCCCGCCTGGAGGTGTGTGTGCGCCGTATCCACACACCTCCGCGTGAAACTGTCAAAACCTCTTCCCTCATTAAACTGTTGATTTCCTCATTTCCCTCCTCGCCGCTGCTTTGTTTCCCTCCTTCAGATTAGCTGCTGCAGAAAAACGTCACATGTGTTTTTAAAATTTCTCCTCTCAGCCGGTTTTCAAACAGCACAGCTGCGATTTGATCCGCAGCGTCGCTCTGCTTCTGCATTCAAGGCCATGTCTCTGCTTCTTCACAACACTAAATTATTCACCTCGATAGCCCCCGGTAAGCCAGATGTGGCAGAGCTGTTGCTATTAGGCCTCCCATTATTGCTTCTTTCCCTCCATCCTCATAACTCCTTTGTGTGTGTTTTGCGGGGTGTGTTGCTCTCCACATCACAAAGGGGAGCTATTACTGAAACTATATGTTCAAGCGTGACAGTCAAACCTAATATGATTCAGCCGAGCTACATGCACCAGGATTTTCTCAGGCAATTTGAGATCAAGGCGCAGAAGAGTAATCAGCATATTTAGAAGATTAATAACCTCAGTTTGAACTTCCTGCTGCTCACGGAGTCGGAGGAGAGGAAAATCCTGGAGCTAGTGTGGAGGTGCTTTATGTACGGATCAATTATATTAATGTGGCACGCTGACACGCATGACCTGCTCTACATGTGCCATTAAAACACGCGTGTGTGTGGAAATGAAGGAGAAGAGAAGATACAAGCTTCTCTCAGCTTTATAAATCTGAGTTTTACTGAGAACAAATATAGAAAAATCATTTTAATTCTTCCTCCTTTTGCCATTTTCTTCTTCTTGTGTTGCATTTCCTGCTGTCAGAGGGCTTAATGGGTCCATCAGACGACGTTTCGCTCTGTTGGGTCTCTGTCAGGCTGTAATCTGCAGCAGGACGTAATCCAGCCGGGACCGCCGCTCCTCGTCTCTGCACACGATTCACGTTTCGTAGTTTACGCACGTCTATCTGCTGTCGTTTGAGTGTGTGAAATCTGGAGAGGTGATAATCCACACATTATTTTATATTCATTTACTTCCTGTGGTCTGTGTTTGTTGTTTTCTTACCTGCAGACCGTCCTCGGCTCTGACTTTGAGCTGCAGTCGTCTCTCAGGCTCTTATTAAATCCACCAATCACAGGACAGCGCCGTCACCTGTATGTGGCCTGAGAGGCGAATATCCGGAGAAAGAAAGCTCGTTGTTGGTGACAAAGAGCCTCCGCGATGAGCACACAAACATTTTCACCAGCAGATAAATCAGCCCGAGCCTTTAAAAGTGAAGAAGACTCCAGAGGAAACGATGCTCTTCCTGTCCAACAGTAATAAAACTGTCATAAACATTCACAGTGGGGACGTATCGTGGTAATAATAATGATGATGATGACGATGATGATGTCTATCGGCGCCCATCAAATGTCCAGGAACACAAATATTCTGTGGAAAATCGAAGAACTGGCAATGAAACCAGGAACATGTGGGATTACCTCGTCAAAGCAAATATAATCTGGCTGACTGTGGAATTCATATGGGTGGATTAAACTATTCATATCCATGATACAGGATTACCAGCTTCATTTAGAAAATGACCGTTTCTGATGGTGACGCTGCAAATCGCTATGACAAAAAAAAAATCCCTGAAAAACCCGGAGAGTGGAGACGATATAATGTATGAGAGACACTTTATTAATCATGATGCGTTTATGGTGATGCACAATCCTCATTAATGCTCCAACTCCCTGCTAAAGTCTTTAAACCTTCTCAGATATCATTAAAGCGACAGACGCCACAGGACACAGACAATATTTCCTCCTCAGCCGTCCCCTCCTCTCCTGACATCTGCTGCTAATCCTCTGCAGGCTGGAGACCCCGTTTCATCCCATTCCCAGCCTCAATTCAGATTAATTCAATTTATCACTTGTAATTTCTTTTTCCCTTTCGTAAACGCCTCGCACATTAGCCTGGCAGCCGGTCTCCTCAGAGGGCCAAATTGATTTTGCATGTTACGTGATGCTTTGTGCTTTCAGGTTTATAACGTGTTGTTGGTTACAGCAGACTCTCCTGAAGTGTCGTCACCTTCGTCCTGCACGAGTTTGGACACATGCGCTTTAAAAAACTAGGATGTAATGAAGCTCCAACATTTGCATTTTTATTAAAACACTGCAGAGACTCATCAGCTCAGTCTGCAACTCCTCAAGAACGGTTTAGTTTCAGCTCATTGTTCATCTGTCCGGCCTCAGATTTAGTCTTCTGTTTCAGTCTTACAGCGTCGACTTCAGAAGAAAGGCTGTAAAAAATAAGAGAGCTCGACCTGCTGAGCCTCAAACAGCAAACAGACTCAGTCAGAGAGCAAAAAAAGTGCAGCTTTTAGCAGCTAAAGAAACAGAGATTTCCCTCGGGAGGTGGAGGAGACCAAACACAGAGCTCAAAGAGACTCATTTCATCAGGACACACAAACACGTGAACAGCTGCTGGAGGTGGACTGCCAACAAATCCTCAGTTTAAAAGAAGAAGAAGATATTCTGTTGTGATCACCAGTTGCTGAAAACAACATTAACAGCTACACTGCCACCATGTTTGTGTCATGTTTGTCTGAAGTCAAGTTTCCATCGATCAGCGAGCAAAAGAAAATGTGACCTGCACCACAGAAGAAGAAGAAGACACAGAGAGGAAGTCCAAACTTCTGTCTGATATTTATCCTTTTTTCCAGATTTCTGGTGTTTCCACTCTGCTGTAGTTTAAGCAGAGAGACATTTAAACGTCTCTCAGTCTCAGTTCAGAGTAAACAGAAGCTCAAACCGTGTGGACGTCTCATCATCTCTCTCGGTCTCCAAAGTGCAGACGGAGGAAACGTTTGGATCTGCTCCTCTGCAGCCTGTTGGAGGAGACGGAAACCGACGCCGCGACGCATCAGAGAGCAAGGTTACTGACGGCAAAACGCCACAAATCAGACGACCAGAAAGAGAGGAGGAAGAGAAATGTGATGATTTCATCTCCCAACGAGTCCACACTCGTCTGTGTGAAAGATAGAAAATCAAAGCGAGGAAACAAATGATACGAAAAAGAGGAGAAACGGAGGAACGTTGCCTCTCTGTGACCCCGAGAGCTCGAATGCTTCAGGCTGTAATTCTGGCAAAAGGATTCAGACGGCCTATCAGATGAGGTTTAGCATGCGGGGGCAGGAAACAAACACATATTATGGGATGTTTTCTGTTTTATCAGAAAACAAATGAAAGTTTATTTAAGTCAGACTGAAGTTTCATTCACACGTCAGGAAAACAGATGACTGTTTGTATCTTTAAATGGACCAAATCTAAATTATTTTGAGGGTTACAAACAGAGAAGCTCATTTTAATTTAATGTTTGTGCTGATGTTGGAAGTTATGTAGATTTCACTGATGAAGCTTTGCTGCAGGTTTGTTGACTCTTTTCACCAAAAGAGAGAAATCTTATAACTGCTCAGCATCACTATTTATTAGTTTTTATGTAATACTTGATTTTAATTTCTTTTCTCAAACAAAACATTTTTAAACCTTATCATGCCGCCTGTGATGAACAGAGGAGTCCTTTATGAGCTGCACTCGACACCTTTCTATAGTAACCGAGAGGAAACGATGACTCCTGCAGTCACACGTGTCTCCATAATGTCGCTGTGAACACATGCTGCACGCTCTTCAAAAATACATGAAGCAGCTCGGTGATCTGACAGCATGATTATAGCATCTATCAAACGGGAGGCGGTGGAGCTCAGCGGGGAAACAATACACAAGCACACACACTTTAACATGCACACACACCAACACACACTCGGCCTGCACACACACTAACACACACTCGGCCTGCACACACACTAACACAAACTCGGCCTGCACACACACAAACGTGCAGAAAAAGACGGCATCAAACACGCTTTTCCTGTTTTGATGGAGAGAGAGGCAGGATATTACTGCACAGTTCATCTTCTCACATCACAAAACACTGTCCATTATTCCTGAAATTACACAAAACCTCATTTCCTCGAAATTGCAATTTTCTTAAAAAGGTTTTTTTAAAGAGACAGTATCTCAGAAAAGCACCGCCGGCTTCTGTTGTCAGAGATCAGAAATATCAGAAACTAGTTTCCAAAGAGGGGAAAAGTCTCCAGAGAAATGTGCTTGACAATTAAAGGTGATTCTGACCCGGCTGCAGCAGCAGATACCGTCTCTTTCTTCTCCGCAGTGTAATCTGTAATGACTCCCAAATCTCCGGGCTCGACTCAGAAATCTGCTGCCGCTTGTCTTTCATGTCTGAAAGCCAGAGAGAGATGGAGGGAGAGATTGTGATGGCTGCTAAGCCTCATTAGGAGTAATGAAATTTGACCTTGATCTGTGCCGGAGCGATCCCTCACGGCCGCTCTCGCTGCATTATGAGTCAGACGGCGAGCGGACGGAGCTGATCTCAGAGCAGCCGGGAGGGTCAACGAAGCCGACCTGAGAGTGACGTCGCATCCCACCGTCCGTCAGCGGAGGGAAACCAGCACGATGCTTCCTGCTCCTTCGTTACATCAACCACCAGAGGCAGGTTCATTTAAACCCTCAGTGTCAGAGCAGAACGATGAACGTGAAGAAACACGAGTAAGTCAGAGAATAACAGATGTGCCCGTCTCACCTGTCTGTCCCTCATCATGTTCTTCAGGTGTTTCTCGTGCTCATGAAAATAACTGAGCTTTCAGTCAGGTGGTTCATGTGGGTGGCTGCAGCATCTTTCAGCAAAGAGAAGAGGATATTTTCCCTCCACGTAGCGTCGACGTCTGACAGTCTTTCGTCACGCTGCTGCCGCCGGTCCGTCCATCAGGAGCGTCTCCGGCCTCGCTCGCTGTCTTCCTGCAGGTCGACTCGCTGCGTCGTGGGAACGATGCAGCTGAATATAATTATTCAAATGTTCTGGCTTTTTTTTCCTCCCCAGGTGCAGCTTTTCTTTGAAGAAGGGTTAGAAGTGCATTTTATTCAGATTTATTCACGAGAGAACAAAGGCACGTTGATTTCTCACCTGTGGAGGGAAACACCGCCGTCCCTCCACTTCATGTACACAGTTTTCATTATTTCAGTCACAGCAGGTCACCGCAGCTTTCACACGCTGAAACAGGAGAAAGCCTGAGCATCCCGCGTGGTCCTGTTTTTCCTGTGAAGGACTAAAGTGAGACTAAATTTCTTCAGCTGTCCAAACACACACACACATTTTAATAAATGCCTTCACAGTTAATCAAAATGTTACGTCTGCTCGAAGGGAAATTGGCTGCGTGCTGTGTATTTGTCAGATGACTGTGCTCAGATGCATTGTTGAACGTATGAGATGATGCTGTCGTCATGGCGATGCCGTTTGGGCACCGATACCCGTCTGATTAGTGTGTTTTTCTTCCTGTTTCTCATTTGGTTTCTTGTCACTCAGGCCTGCTGCTAATCTGCTAACTGTGTACATTTCAGTGCACACGGCCTCGCAGGCATCCGGGGAGTTATTTCCTTTTCCATTCAATTAATCAATTTAATCATGATCCACAGTCACCACGTTAATGACTGAGGCACACTGTAATGGGATGGAGGCTCCACTGTGTGTGTGTGTGTGTGTGTGTGTGTGTGTGTGTGTGTGTGTGTGTGTGTGTGTGTTCGGCTGCATGGTGGAGAGATCTCGGCTGAGAGATGCTCGAGGTTTGGGAACTTTTATCGCGAGCAGACGCAGTTAGTCACGAGTGAGATGAGCCGTTATGAAGCTGCTTTTAACATCCACACAGAAAATCTGCTGCTGCTTCTCTTCTGAGGCCACGAGTGATTTAAAACAGCTGAAATGAGTTTACAGACATCAGAGGTGACGAAAAGACAAGGAAAGAAAGAAATAGTTCACACAGAGAGCAGCCGACTAAGAGGACCAGGGAAGGTTGTGGAGTAGTGCAACTTAGGATTTAACACCAATATATCATCAATATAATATAATATAAATACACCAGAACCAATCAGGACGGATGTTTATGAAACATTTACAGATCTTCTGATATTTTTGGTGAAATGCTTGAACTTTGTTTGGAGAAATGTGGTAAATGAAAACTCAAACAGGAGTATTAAATGTCCACTGGAGATGTTTAAAGTGAGCCGAGCAGATCAGACGATGCAGGTCAGGAAGCAGCGTGTGTGGACGGCGGCGAGGCGGCGAGGCGGCGAGCAGAGGCCGAGTCTTTAAAAGCGGTTTAGCGGCTGCACTTTGGAAACGTAATTATGGAAACAGAGCAGGAAGACAGAAGGAGAGGCGGTGGGGGTGTGGAGCCATGAAGACTCAAGGCCAAAAAGCAGAGATGGCTCCTGCTCCGTATCCATGGAAACGGCGCGTAGATGCGATCGCCGTTTCCTCAGAGGTTTTCCTGATGAGCTCGGAGACCGGGGCCCCCTAAAGGCCGGATAATGAACTGCGGTGTCCGGCGGCTGCATTAAGCTACGGAGGAGGAGGCAGCCAATGAGCAAACACCCGCCCACATGCACCGAACATAACCCCCACTAATCCCGAGGAGCCCGACGGGAAGACTTCTGTTAGTGTTGATTCATCTTTGACTGTTACAGGCGTCCACACAAACACACAGGAAGAGGCAGGAAAATACGACACACTGGAAGAGACGACGTCCCTCCTCCAACTCTCCTTCTCTTCTTCCTCACAGGTGGTCTGTTTTTATTTAGCGTTTGAAAAGCTCACCTGACCTGCAGCCTACAATGACATGAAGGTGGGCCGCAGGTTTATCGGCAGTCTGACAGCAGAGCCCAGGCAGGCGGAGCAAAGGTCTGCCCGGGACTGATAAGAGAAAGAGAGGGACGAGGTCGAGCGAGGCCCAGAGACACAGAGAGAGAGAGAGAAAGTCTTTTTCTTCTTCTCTCTGCAGAGAAATAAAAGATCTGCTCCTCCTCGTGTTTTTCAGTCCGTTTGATGCCTCACTGCTCTCTCTCTCCTTCAGCCTCTCCTCGCTGTGAATCTGAGCTTTAAAGCTGACGTTCATCTGGCAGCGCCCCCAAGTGGCCGCAGGATGAGTGTCAGAAACAGAGGGATGAAACATCAGCATAGTTTTATATGTTAATAATGTTTTAATGATGTAAGAAATCTCATCAGGCGACATGAAGGAAGGAAACATGTTTCTTTAAACTTTATCATAAAAACATCATCAGCTGTTGATTCTGTAGAAATGAACATTTTTCAGGCAGATCTCTGATGTTGCTTTATCTGTATTTTCATGTTTAAACTTAATGATTACTGATGGTTTACACTCAGGTCGGGTCCTAAAAGACGTATTAAATCCAGCTTTTGTGCTCCCCAAAGGTTTTTTTTCCTCAGTTGTTCATCATCTGCTGTGGCTGAACTTCAGCTGGAGAGGAGGGAACATGTGGACTTTTGTACGAGCACACAGTCAGAGATTTAAGACCGGGGAGACCTCTTGTCCGGATCTCTCTACCAGCTGTGACACCTCTTCAAAGACCTGAGTGAATTATTGAAGGCGCGGCGGCTGGCAGCCCTCCTGACCGCTACGAAAAGCCAGAAGACAGATGGAGTTTCCATTTAAATGATTGACCCGACGTCGCTGCTGGCACTTTGAATCCCATTTGAAGCTGGGAGCTGAAATCCCTTCAGATTTGTGGAGCTGTGAGTCATTCTGCAACCAGGCTGCCACTCATCAATTCTCCAAACCAAAGCTTGTTTCTGACATGACAAGTCGGATTTTAATAGACTCGGCGTGCTAAACGGGCGAGCGTATTCACCTGCCTGCCAGCGATTAGCGAGGAGGAGCGGCTGGATGCGTGTCAGCCGGTCGGCTCGTCCCGATGGCGGCGCGTCGCCGTGCTCGCCGTGCCGGGAAAAGCTTGGCGTGAAGTGGACGCGGTGTGGGAGTGATGGATGTGCTGAACATGATCAGAGGAGCGTCACACAGCAGAAATGAAGTCGGAGAAAGACTGTGACATGCAGCAGATGTGTGGGAGGGCAGGTTTTCTTTTCTTCCTCCTTTTCTGCAGTGTTGGCCTGCTGCCTCTGACGGGGGGGGGTTAGAGGGGAGTTTGCCTTTTTGTTGTGGCTCTGAATCCTCACCGTGGCCAAATACGAGCCCTCGGCTGACTCAGGCTGTTAGCTCGCTGCAGTCTTTCATCAGCCGTCCCAGGTTATCATCGTGGCTCCTGGGTGGCACGCGGGCCGCCCGGGGGGGTCTGGTTGATGGTGGGTGGTGATAACGTGGCGTGGCCGGCGGCTCCTGGAAGCAAAGACCGATTGAGATTGGTCTTTGTAGATAATCTGTTTGAGGATGTCCTTAGCACTGTGTAACTGATCAGCTGTGGGTCACAGAAGCATCTGAAATCCCTCCGAGTCCTTTCAAATCCTTTAAACAGAAACCAGCTATCTGCCAAAATAATCAAAGTCAACACACAGCAACCAGTTTTTGGCCTCCGTCGGTCGCTGCGGCTCCTTCCAGGCTCCGGGCGTCGATTCAAGACGGGCTCGGAGCTGCTGGGAGGACGTGAACTGTCTCACAGCCGATTCACGTGGTGACAGATCGAAAACCGAACGTTCACAACATTAATTAGATCCGTCTGCTTTTTGTAAAGATGGGAGGGGGCACAGATAAACTGACACACTGCAGCTGCTCCCTGATTTTAGTCTGTCAGGCAGAAACTCCTCGCAGGCAGACTGAGAAATAAATCCAGCCTTTTTCAACCTTTTCCACCCGGACGGGCTTCCAACAAATATTTTCTGGTCGTCAGAGGTCAGGTTCGAGCGGAGCGTCACCGTGAGGTTTCACACACGTGAATCTCAGCGTGTTTCAGAAACATGAAAAGATATTCAGCTCTGCTCGTGCTCTGATTAAAAATGTTCACTTTATGTTGTTATTTAGCTTTGCTGAGGATAATAAATGGTTCAATCAATTCATTTTAGCTTCGGGGGGCAGAATCTGATCTGTAAATGCAATGAAGGAAGTAAAGTGCTCAATCTGAAGTCACAGATGGTCTTTAAGTGCAGCTCAGACTCTGTGTCTGAATCTTATACAATAAAAACTGTAATCTATATTTAAGCCTGCAGCCAGAGGCCGTTACCTTTGTTTTGGTCCATCACGCTCTGTGATCATTTATCGACTTACCAATCTGAGCTCAGATCAGACGGGCTGGTCGACGTCGCCTGAGCCGTGACCTGCAGATCATTTTTCTTTCCCCTCTTTGTTTGTGGGCTTGTGGCCTGTTTGGCATTTCCCAAAGTTGAAGAAGTACCTTCGTTTTCTGTCGCTCAATAACCTGCAAGTTTGAGAGACAATCGAGCTGAGAAAATTACAGATATTAAGAGAACACAACAAAGCATGTGATTGAACTTTGTCACCAAGAAACATCAATCTGACCACAGTTTGGAGCAGAAGAGATGAGACAGATAAAATGTTAGACGTCACAGAACAGAAGAGTTTATGTGAAAATATGAATAAATTCATACGAGGTAGTTTCACAGGTGACTCACTCAACTTAAATGTTTACTTATTATAGTTATAGTAATACCAACATCACAATATAACACCTCGTGTAACTGATGTGATATCTGGCGTACACACCATTATCAGCGACAGACAGAAAACCTTCCAGCAGATCGTTCATTAGACGCTTCCTGCCTGCAGAAACTGTGGATAACTAAGACGTCCGCTCGCTGCAGAGCTATGATCCAGGTGGAATTTATCCATATTGATGCTGCACTAATAGAGAGTTCATTACTCATTAGCAGCAGTCAAGCTGTCAAATCAATGAGACCTTTGCTTGAGTAACAAGCCAGAGCCAAAGCAAACCTCTTTGTCCAACGGCTGCACTGCAAACTGAAGATAAAATATCTGCTGTAAATCTCAGAGTCCATTTCTGACAAGCTTACGACTTTACAGTGGTTTGTCTGCATGATGAGGTTTGAAGTTTTACGATGTGTTAGACATGCACTTTGTTTTCAGCAGCTCGAGCTAGAGAAAACTTGCAGAGAAGGTTTACAGCATAATGTTTAAAACGACATGTTATATCATGAGAGATTTACATTTCCATGTCTAAAACTGCAGCTGCAGTTTAAAGAAAAGCTGCAGAAAGGAAACCAGATTCTTGACTTTTTGATTTGCGGTTGTATTTGGGGCAGTTTGTCTTCAGTTAAACTGGAGTCAACGGTCCACCTGCTTTTATATTACCTGTTCAGTCATTCAGTGAAAAAGGGAGAGCAGCAGCGAGGACAAGTGCACGGTGCCGCCAGCTTTTATTTACTGCACTGCTCCACCTTTCACCACGTTACAGAGACCACGCACACATCGCAGACACAAGTATGAGTATGAAACTACCACAATGTCCTGAACGACCTGAAAGACTCATCTCTATTCGTTTTTACTGTTTCTGAAGTTTTCATGCAGCAACACGAGAGCAGCCGTCGATTAGTGATCTCCAGCTGTGTTTGACCTTCAGCAGGTCTTCTGCATGTGTTCACTCAGATCAACAGACCGTAACATCAGCTTTGACTGGTAGCCAGCTTGCTTTGTGGTGGTTAGCGCGTATTGATTGTGGTCACTTGTTAAAGGTTAATTATAGACAGTTCCTGTTGAAAAAGAGCAGCAGCAACCAAAAAAACACTGAACAGAATCCAGTTTATTCAGAAACTGAAGGAACAAACAGAGGGGGCTTGAAAAGGAGAGAAACTCCATCAAGACAAGAAGGAAAAAGAGGTTGAGGAACATCAAAAGTACAAACTAAAAGTTCATCCATGAAGGGAACATGAACATCTGAACCACATGAGAATATTTGTATAAAAGTTCATGTCAGTCCATCAGCAGTTGTTGATTTGTTCGTTCTGGAGCAGCATTTCCACCTGTGTCGTTAAAGAAAACGGCTAAAAAACACACAAAAGAAGTCAGACCTGCAGGCAGCAAAGCTAGCGACCTTTTTATTTTACTTTACTAGAAATGAAATGAAAGACATTCAACTGACTAATTAGCATTCAGACTCTCACTCAGGTACTGTGGTTTAAAGAAAGTCCACCTGCTGATCTAACCTGACGGTGCTGTCTCTGCAGGTGGAGGACATGCAGTGGTCTCGAGGCGAGCAGGACGTTCCCAGCTCGGTGTGCAGCGCTCCCTGTAAGACGGGCGAGAGGAAGAAGGTGGTGAAAGGCATACCGTGCTGCTGGCACTGCGAGCCCTGCGACGGCTACCAGTACCAGCACGACGAGTTCACCTGCAAGCTGTGCGCCTACAACATGAGGCCCAACGCCAACCGCACGTCCTGCCAGCTGACGCCCATCATCAAGCTGGAGTGGCACTCGCCCTGGGCGGTGATCCCGGTTTTCCTGGCGATGCTCGGGATCATCGCGACGATCTTTGTGATGGCTACGTTCATACGGTACAACGACACGCCGATCGTGCGGGCGTCCGGCAGGGAGCTGAGTTACGTCCTCCTGACTGGGATATTTTTGTGTTACATCATCACCTTCCTCATGATCGCCAAGCCAGACGTGGGCGTGTGCTCTTTCCGGAGGATTTTTCTGGGTCTGGGAATGTGTATCAGCTACGCCGCCCTGCTCACCAAAACCAACCGCATCTACCGGATCTTTGAGCAGGGCAAGAAGTCTGTGACGGCGCCCAAACTGATCAGCCCCACCTCGCAGCTGGCCATCACCTCCAGCCTCATCTCCGTCCAGCTGCTGGGGGTGTTCGTCTGGTTCGTGGTGGATCCGCCCAACACCGTCATAGACTACGACGAGCAGAAGACCTTCAACCCGGTTCTGGCGCGAGGAGTGTTGAAATGCGACATCACGGATCTCCAGATTATCTGTTCGCTGGGTTACAGTATCTTGCTGATGGTGACGTGTACTGTTTACGCCATAAAGACCCGCGGCGTGCCGGAGAACTTTAACGAGGCCAAGCCCATCGGCTTCACCATGTACACCACCTGCATCGTGTGGCTCGCTTTTATACCCATCTTCTTCGGCACGGCGCAGTCTGCAGAGAAGGTAAGAGCCAATGATGAACGGGAAAGGGGAGGATGAGAGATATACAGAGATGGATGAACTGCAGGAGGAACGAATGAATGAATGAATGAAACCATCCACAGTTTAGCTGCAAAGTGATTGATTGATCAATTAGTTGACTGAAAACTCTTCTGATAAGAGCCTAATTGTTTCAGGCAACACAGCATCAAAAAACTGCTCCACACAAGATTTTTAAAGTTTAAAATCATTTAAAATATGTATTTTCATGTGAATGAAACATTGGCCAGTCAGAACAAACATTTTAAAGATATGATGGGATCAGACAGACTGAGAGTTTGGTTTTTAGGCTCGGCAGATTGATCCATTACAAAAATATGACTCCACATTTGTTATAACTTAGTCTTTTTACAGTCTTTCTCTATTGTTTTGATGCATTGTTAGAAACAAAAGAGAAGAAAAAACAAAACTGTGTTTCAGTTTGTGAAACAGCCGACGCTCCAAAAGGTCTTGTGTTGCCATGCAATCAACAAAATCACACAGTGAGTCCAAAAGAAAAATACTGCAAAGCAAAAAGAAAATCAACCTTCTTCTTCAACAGAGCATCGAATCATAAGTTCAAACCTGTAATCAGTAAAAACACACAAAGCAGGCTGTTTTCTGTCCTGTCGTCCTCAGCAGCTCACACATACACACACACACACACAGCCTCACACCTGAAATATTCTCTGAATAACAGGACAAAAACACAGCTGTAAATCAAACAGGTTCAGAAAACGACTTTATATATAACAGTTATATTATTACTTATTGCACCTTCAGAGGATCGACTGAAGAAAACGTGTTTTCTAACTGAGCGTTTGTTAGCTCATCAGCTCGCACAGTTTCCATAGTTACCTCTTTAAAAGTTGCCATCAAACTAAACATCGGGCGGTAAACAAGCAAAGAGTAAAGAGTTCACAGTCACTTTATGAAGCGACAGTTTGTACTTAGCTGGTCTGACCAGGCCTTTCTCAGTGTGATCACCTCAGACCAGGTCCAGGATCAAACCGGACTCATGTCGAGGTTTCTGTCCTTGATGAAACCCGACATTGTCCTCAATGTTACTGAAACAAAACACCGTTCGTCCACACTTCTTCATCACAGCTGCGCTCTTTGACCCAATGTTTAGATAACAACCTTTAATTGTTTATTGAATCTATAAACTGTCCACAGTTTTCTTCACTGGAAACAGCACGAGTGGAAAACTGATCTGAAATCACGTTCACATGTTGATTGTTTTGTGAGGCGTGCTTGTTTTCTGTGTCTGTATCAGAGCTGTGCAGCATCGTGTATCTGTAGTCTTAGCACAGCTGCTCGAGCTGCATCTGCAGAGACGATCGTTTTAAAAGAGCTGAATTCAGTGAGTTTCCTTCCACAGGCTTTACTCCATCACTTTCATTATCAGCCACAGAGAACATCATTGGAAGAAACATTTCTCTCTTCCTTCAGCTTAAAAACAAGAGAATAAAGCACACATCTGTTACGCCGCAATTACAAATCGCCAACAAATCACAATATAGCAAAAATCCATGTCAAGCGGAGCATTACTGCATCTTTCCTAATGGGTGACTATCGCCGCTGTGTCACATTTTATCAGCCTAAAGGCTTCCAGACGAGGCCGATCTGCCGCTAGAAAATAATCTCATTCCCATTCGTGCAGAGAGAGGAAGGCTTTGATATGAAACTCAATGATCCACATTTTCAGGGGAATGACACACATATAAAACAAGGCGGTTATGATGTTCTTGTTTTGCTTTACAAGTGTAGAAATCCAGATGAGATTGAATGTGCATGTCGTTGGTAAAGTATTGCATTAAGAGAGTGACATATTTCTTGTTATGTGTTTGTTAGAGCCGCAGGCGCTGTTTGTTCTCATCAGCCGCTCGGTCCTGATGAAGCAATTCCAGAGCGGAGATTTAATACAGGACAGCAGCTGCCGTCCCCAGGTGGAGGCAGAGTGTGCAGAGGTGGTGGCGTCCTCAGGGACTCGCTGTGCGATCGCCTCGTCTCGCTTGTTTTTGGCGTTACAGCACATTATAAAAGCTCCCAGAAGCCGACATGATTAACAAGCGTTCACCCGACGTCAAAGGCTAAAACTGCATTTTGTTATAATGTGAGGAAAGTTATGGGATGTAGGAAACTAGTTATAAAGTTTAAAGGTTCTTAATATAATTGCGTGACCTTTGTGTCTTATCACAATTTTATAAAAACTATTGCTGAACGAATTGAGTCTGTGAAATGTGAAATGCAATCTGCTGAGCAGTGTTAATAAGCTTTAGCCAAACTCCATCAGGCACTGCAGGGATAAATAATGATTATGTGAGCTCTGTTAAACTGGTTTGTGTCCCCACAGATCTATTTAACTTGTTTGTTGTTTCAGGATACTTAAATCTTTCATTCTGCATTTTGTATTATTCATCAGAGGAGGAAACCACAAAACCACAAATCCTGCACAGCAGTTGTTGCATGAATGTATTGATGATGTTTTACTGAATCCAAACTGATCTGGGAGAAGCAGTGGAAAAATCTAGAGATGTGAGCTGGTGCTGATCCATAGAGCTTTAAAAATAAATATGACTGTTAAGTCTCTCCCATATTTCACTGGTAACCAGTAAAAGGAGATCAGTACAGAGGAGAGGCGATCAATAAACAGAGCCTCCATCTTTCTCTCATTAGCTAAAGAAAACTAGAAGATGTTGGACGTATAGCAGCATGTCGTCTGCGTAGCAGTGTTTGGGAAGTTGAATTTTCTTAAACAGAGCCGTGTGGAAACACACAGGAGAAATGAAAATAAAGGAGGGTGAGGACTGAGTTCATCACAGGTCATAGCAGAGGAATACGTGTGTGAAGAGTTTAGAAAATTTAATTCAGTATTGAGAAATGTTTGTGACATTTTGAGAAAACGATATCAGATCAGACGGATTCTTCAGCGTCACCAACAGTCAGTTTAAATGAGATTTTGATGAAGTAGAAATGCTCCTGACTGAAGCTTTGGTGCAGAGCGTTAAGCTCGGGCGGAGGATTAAGACGGTGCAGCTGCCGCCCTCCCTGAGGAGGATATTTGTGTTATCAGCAGGCAGGTAGGAGTGTCCGTCCTGACACCTCCCGTTGCCTCCGCCAAAGATCAAACCCGGAGCGAAGCCTCTCTGCTCGGCTCTCGGCATTCAAGCGATGGACTGGCTGAACCCTCTGATGGACTCGTGTCCTGTCCACAGGGATACGCTTGTCCACCTAAACTGCTCGAGGCTGCAGCGCCGGCCGATAAGCTCTGAGCCGCTAACAGCCCTGCAGCACACAGCAAACACACTTCATCAAGAAATGTTCAGCCTCCATCTTTGACTCATATTTGCAGTCTCAAGAAGCAGCAAGCTTTTCCTGAGGGGCAGATGTTCTGCACACCGAGAGACAGGCTTTCTGACCTGCAGGAGCTCGGTCACAAGACCACAAAACAGACACTAAAAACAGAGATTCATCAGCCTGTAATTTAATAAAGCCAAATAACAGGCAAATTTCTTCTGTACTGATATAAATAAACACTATTTTATCATTTTCATTCATTGAAAGAGGCAGAAAAATTATTTAAAAGACTTAAAAGAAATAAAACCAAGATCAAACTGCACAGAAAATAATAATAAACAGTTCAAATATCCCTTTATATTGTAAACTCAACACATGTGATGCTACTGTAAGACTTGA